>MJUU01025444.1:0-17891 GCA_002080025.1 Modiolus philippinarum
GAACATGCTACAATATTCAGCATCAATTCATATCGCCAAAATATCACAAATATTTTGAATCATCCGTGAGATTATTTGTAATTAATAGCAGACATTATGTATCTATATTGCTAATTTAAAGTTTCATTGGATTATTTCCGTTTTAAAATCATTTTTTAACAGTTTTAAACCTGAGATTGAAAAAAACTTGACCTGTTGCAATGGATGATTTTTCGAAAGACTGATTCCCGGAAATCCCAAATTAGGGCACTGCAGAAATTTGACCTAATACCCGAGTTTGACACTAAATGAAGAAGCACTGTAACGTCCAAAATGAAATGTGACCACTGCGGATAAGAGATCTAAAATGAATACTTTTAGATCTAATTACGTTTTGATCCGACAAAAAACATGGCCACAAGCACGGAACATAGTTTAACATTGTACCGTATGGAAAATCACATTTTCATCTTCTTTTCTGAAGACACTGAAGCAAATTCAACCAAACTTCACAGGAATGATGTTTGGAAGGTCATTTACAAAGATTGCTCATTACATTCCAATCCGACAAAAAACATGGCTGTCAGCACGGAACTTAAGTTTACCATAGGACCCTATGGTAAAAATCACATTTTCATCTTATCAGAAACAAATGATGCAAATTCAACCAAACTGTACTGAAGGGCTTTTACATAGATTGCTCATTTCGTTTCGATCCGATTAAAAACATGGCCGCCAGCGCTGAACTTAGGTTTAACATAGGACACTATGAGTGAATCACATTTTCATCTTCTCCTCAGAAACCGCCGATGCAAATTCACCCAAACTTTAAAGGAATGATGTATTTAATGTTCTTTACAAATAGTGCTCATTTCATTCCGATGAGACCAAAAATATAGCTGCCAGCACGAAACATAGTTTAACATTGGAGCCAAAGGGAAAATCATTCTTTTCATCACGTGCTCTGTAACTATTGAAGCAAATTGATTTTATCTGTATTGGAATGATGTATATAAGGTCTTTTGCAAAGGTAACTCATTTCAATAGTATCTGACAAAATACATGGGTTCCCAAAGTGAACATAGCTAACAATAGACCCCATTGGAAAAAAAACATTTTTGGTCATTCATGGCAAAGAAGCATTTTGTCAGGTGAGCGATACAGGCTCAGTTTCTCAGCCTCTAATTCCCTGTTTTTGTTTGTTTGCATTTGAATCATTTCTTTTATTATACAAATGATTTTCCTACCTTCGACTTGTTTATGCAGTAGATGGTTGTTGTTTTTTCTTTACCAATTTATTTTTTATATCAATTGAAATAAGAAGATAAGGGAACAACAAAAAACACAAAAAATGGCTAAAATTTTCAAGCACTGGCCTCAGTCCAACAGTGAGCTCCCCTTTTAAAATACAATAAAAACAAAAGGATGAATGTAAGCAACAACATACATATTGTCCCATTTAAAGAACTAATTTTCTACAAAAGCTTAAAAATCGATTATATAAATTTAAGTACCACATTAGTTCATTTAAAAACATAATAAGGTTTTTATATTTCCATGATGGACACAGATAAAAACTAAATCGAACTACTTTATTTGAACATTTTGTGTTATAATCAGACACATAATTAGATTTTTCTAAGCTAAAGAGATGTAAAAATAATAACTAAATACCGAACTTACTGTAAATTTAGTTTCTGCATATGACCAAACTAAGTACTTTTCAAAACCTTAGAAGAGTCGGGGATATATAGGATTCCTGTCGTACTCTGTCCGTCCATCGTCACACTTTGGTTACCGTATGATAACTTGATTTGCGTTGAAGTAAAATTTCAAAAAAAAAAAAATCTGACGATGTAATTATCAATAAAATACCGATCAGTTTCGATTTTCACCATGATCGGTTTTCGTTCAAAAATTTTTTTTCCTGAATTGCACAAATTCTGCAAGTGTTATGATAACTCTAGTTTGCTTGGAAGAACAGATTTATATTTTGTTTCGTGTTATTTAGCATAAATATTATATTTTAGTCACATTTGTAATAGTTGCAATTCTTATAGGTTACTATGCGGGATGGGTTGATATGATGATTCACTAAACATAACTTGATAATGACCACAAAAATGAAAAGAGTGATAAAAAAACACGTAAACAAAGATGTGAATGTTAATATTTATCAATACTAGGCTTGGCATATTTTTACTTCTCAAAAGCAAGGTTTATATAAAATACGATTTACTTGTACATGTACGAGGGAGTTCGTCCCTGTATCCATTACTCTGAGAAGTTCTGTTAGGAGAACCTGCCGTCATAGTATATCCTGCATCACACACATATGTTATATTCGTTCCCACAGAATACAGTGAAGCATGCAGCAACACTGTTGATGTTGTATTGGACGAGTTATCAACGTGGTCAGGAATAAGACATCCTATAGCTGTAAAATTAAGTTTATAGTTACTTGTCAAATGTCTTGTTAATAGGCACATGAAGCTTTCAGATAACACGTATAAATAACTAGATACCGGAATTACTGGAATTTAGTTTCTGTAGATGGCTCTTTCGGCAAATTATTTCTCTTCAGTGCAGATCAAATCAAAACATTTGGAAGAGATGAGAGTCGATAGATGAAATACCTTGAAAGACACTTGTTAAGAAATAATTCCCCATACAATAAAGTTTGTTTTACAACTTGGGTATTTATGTATTCATTAACTGAAATACAAAAGAATTTTATGTTAAAAATACACAACTCACAGATAGACAACGGAAGTCTCAAAGTGATGACATTACGACTATTCAATTAGTAGTGCGATGTGAAAGTACAAAAAGTTTATAATTACTGAACATCAGAATTAACACTGAAAGGATATGGAGTAAATACACATGAGACAAACTGAGGATGTTTATGATATTAATTACACGATTGATGATTTAGAATTGAAATCAAATGGGCATGCATATTATCATGATTATAAAATTATATATTGTTTGAACCTACCGCGTACAGGAAGCGAGTAAATTGGATTTGCAAAAGTCGAAGTTATGAATATATGTCTTGGTCCTACAAATCAAATACCGGTACTTGTTATTGTAGATACAACGAAAACATACTTTCAAGATGAAGAACAACAATAAAAGCGTTGTTCCATTGCATGTTTTTGCCACGTATTTGAAGAGACTTTTTCTAGTGTGCATTTAATCAATCTCCTTTCATTGTTATAATTTTTGTTTGTTGACGACCCTGTATCCATGGACAACGGAGAGAATGGATGTGGCGTTGTTCGGCAATTTGTAATAAATTCCGCTCAAACCTATACTAGAAGTTGTCTTGAACTCACTATAAGGAATAGCTCATTGTTGAAGGCCTCAGGGGGGATTTCAAGATGATGAACAATAAAACAGCGTTTTTCTATCACATCATACATTATATTCGTGCCTTTACAGACAGGTGCAATGTCTGTCTATAATTCATTTCAGTGACAAGTCCGTGATGTTGAACCTCCAGTCAGTATATGGTGAGCAAAACAAACATATGTCACAATACAACCTGGTAGATATAGAGATCCTGTTCCTGTACTCGATATGTAATATCCCATTGTTACTGTCTCTGGGATTGGACAGCTGATAACTGAAATTGATATGCAACATATTTGATAAATATTCTGAAACTGGTGAGGTCAGTTTATTAGCAACATTGACACGCAATACTTATCCAATATAGAATCTGGCGTTGGACGACTAGTAACCAGAAATCAAATTGAAACTTGCCTCGTAAATATATCCAGCTATTCCTTTATAAATATTCCTGTATTCTAACGTCATAGTAAATTTGTAAAGCTTCTTATATGTTATTTGTCAGGCTAACCGGTATTGACTTTTTATTTATCGTCTTTTCATTTTTAGGAACTATAATTAATGAACAATGATGGTATTGTAACAATGTTATTCAATGCATGCATGGAGTCCTTGGACTGGTATACAATACAGCCCTAAAAGCGTAAAAGGCTCGAATGATACGTTCATGAAATGATTAAGAATACTGGTTACATGTGAAAAAGCGCAAAAATACCACTAAGTAAAGAAATTATCAAGATCAATCAGGTGGACATGCATATTGTAACATTTTATTATCATGATTATGTTCTAATGTTATATAATTAACTGCTTCTAGTAATCAAAGTTCATAAGAGATTTTTCACACAAAAATCAATGAATATATACATTTTTTGTATATGTTACGTTAAAAAAACATAACACATATTCGTCTCCCATATTCAATAAACTATCATACAACACTTCTTATTATCTAAAAATATTTTTGTTTGGATAAAAATGGAAGGATTTTGACAGGAATAACCATTAATAGATAGGTACTGAAGTTGCTGAGAATTTGGTTTCTGCTAATGTTATCATGTGAACCGAAACAAATAAAAATAAAAATTAATGATGTCATTAAACCATGTGATACTGTCCTTTGAAGAGGTAAACCAAAAATCATAGATTTCTTCGACATCTATTTTTTAACGTCTATTTCATTAATGTTACGTCCACATCGCATTTTGATATTATGTTCCGGAAACCTTTTTTCGCCTCAGCTTTTTCAATTGTTCCATGTACATTTATACCATGACCTTTGACCCCTTAACTTCAAAAAATTAGAGATCTCGTCATTACATCTGGAGACTGCATCTATTTAAGAATCTGAAAACTGGTTCAAAGTGAAGTTGTACCTGTTCTGGACACGGTTACCGGTCGCCTCTTCTGTCTGGATGGACATCCAGTGCCTAAGGTACAAGGCCCTCGTCTCTGGATCTTCAGGCAACACCATTAGTTCAGCAGGACTCTCGATGGATGGTGGTGACTCTGTTCTTGTCTGCTTCACTACTGGTCCAAGCACTAGTACACCTGGTCTTTTCATTGGTGGTCTCTCCTTGGCATCTGGTCTCTCATGCAGGTCACGGTGACGTTCCAGGCTAAAAGTATTGGCCACATACTTCACCTCTCAGCTTATAGCTGTGGCCACCTCATGTCTTCTGTTATCAGCTCTGGTGAACACCTTGTCACAGACACTGCAGCTGTAGGTCTGCTCCGATTTCTGCCCTTCTCGCTGGTGGGTCTTCTGATGCCTATCTCGGGCATCTTTCCTGGCGAAGCCTTTCCAACACTCGTTACAGTTATATGCATCCGCTAGATGGCTCTTCATATGACGTTACAGGTTCTTCTTCTCAGTAAACTGCTTTGCACACGTCTCGCAGAAGAACATAGTGACTGTTCCTTCCAATGGGCAGAACGAAACTGAGCTATAGTACACTGTATATATACTTCGGACGCGGACATGATAGAAGACACTGGGTGTGTTCGGTCAGGTCCGCAATTTCAGTTTTACTGCGCATGTGGATTGAGCATAAATAAAAATCCTGATTTGTCAACTCAGGGGGTGTCTTCTCTCACGTCCGCACTTCCGGTCCAAGATGGCGGACAATTGGCGGGAACATCTCAAAAAAAAAGAAATACATAGGAAACATCTCAAACATATATAAAATAGATACAAAGGTAAAAAGGAGTGGGAAATGGGAGAGATATTACCATGGCATCAGAAAAGGGGAGATAATTTGGCAAGATATCTAAAAATAGCAGTCGACACTAAAGAAATTGGGCGGGAAAAGGCAAATCATTCTGAGAATTGGATGAAAAAGGGAGATAATTATGAAATATATAAGGCAACAATAATAAAAAGGCAATAGGGTCTGTAAGTCTCGTCATGTGACTCACGAGAATCAACGATAAACAGACAATTCGAAAACGTTTCCCACCAAAACATGACGTCAGAGGATTGTGACGTTCTAATTTGTGTTTGAAACGTCATATATATTTGTTTAAAACGTAACTTCCGGGTACAATTTTTGATCCCGGAAGTCTCAAAATTCTACGAGACTTACAGGTCCTATAGCAGACGACACTATAGAAATTTGGCGGGATAAGGGAAATCACTCTAAGAATTGAATGAAAAAGGGAGATATTAATAAAATATTAAAGGTTGAGGGGAAAATGACGGGACATCTAAAAATAGCAGACGACACTATTTAAGAAGAGCGGGAAAGGGGAAATTACTCTTCGAATCGGATGAAAAGGAAAGATAATTATGATCTTATACATCAATGTTTCTGTACCAAAAACGGAGAACGCAGGTATTCCTATCTGGTAATAGGAAAAGATAAAACATACTTTGTAAAGAACCACACTGAGTCAAACAAGAAATACAGTGAAAATGACGTGATTAAGATGCTTGAATTTTTGATCGAAAACATTTTTGTTGAATGTGGAGGCCGTGTTTTTCAACAGACAATAGGGATTCCTATGGGAACAAATTGTGCGCCACTTTTAGCTGACCTTTTCCTTTTTTCGTATGAAGCAAAGTTTTTACAAGGGCTGATACAACCGAAACAAAAACAACTAGCCCAGACTTTTAATTTCAGCTTCAGATATATAGACGATGTACTTTCTCTTAATAACCCAAGATTTAAAGAATATTTACATCGTATCTACCCCAATGAACTTGAAATTAAATAGACAACCGATACACCCGATTCTGCTTCATACCTTGACCTTTTGTTTTTCATTGACGAACATGGACGTCTTAAATCTAGATTATATGACAAACGTGATCATTATGACTTTCCAATTGTGAACTTTCCCTTTCTCTGCAGCAATATACCTGCATCCCCAGCATATATATATGGAGTGTATATTTCACAGTTGATTCGTTACTGTAGAGCGTGCAGTACATACAGTGACTTTGTGGAAAGAGCAAAAGCACTGTCACAAAAACTGCTGAGTCAGGGATATGTTCAGCCTTTGTTACTTTCGTCTCTTCAGAAATTCTATGGCCGTCACCACGACATCATAGATAGATATGAAATGTCAGTGTCACAAATAAAAACTGACATTTTCAGCTAGATTGGCGTCTTCCCGGATTTGACATTACCGGTTTTGACTTTACTCTGGATTGACCCATTGACAGTGTGACGGGTGCTGTGCACAGAGCAGGACATGCTTACCCTTCCGGAGCACCTGATGTCACTCTTGTTTTTTGAGAGTTCACACTGTTAGTGCTTTAGTTTTTTGTGTTGTATATTTAATGTTTGTGTGTTTTGTGGTCATGTGGTGTCTTTGGTCTTCCGTCCTTTGGTGTTCTTGCTTTTGCCTTGTCTCTGGACTTTGATTTGTGTAATTTTGTGCTTTGTTCCTTCGGTATTCTAATGCCGTTGTAATATAATAGGAAATAACAATGGAATGGCAATAGCAGACGACACTATAGAAATTAGACGGGAAAGGGGAAATTAGTCTGAGAATTGGATGAAAAAGAAAGATAAATATGTAATATAATAGGAAATAACAATTAAATGGCAATAGCAGACGACAATAAAATTAGGTGGAAGAGGGGAAATCACTCTGAAAATTGGACGAAAAAAGGACATTATTATGAAATATAATAGGAAATAATAAAAAAAGGCAACAGCAGACGACACTATAGAAATTGGCGGGAAAAGGGAAATAGTTCTAAGAATTCGATGAAATTGAAAGACCTTAATAAAATAAAGTAGAAAATAATAAAATAAGATATAAATAAGGATCGAAAAGAGGACATTAGTCTAAAAGAAAAAGAAAGAAAATACAAAGAACAACATTGGAAAATAGGTATAATTAAAATATATGAAAATGAAGGAAAATATCAGAAAATTCCATACTTCCGGTCTCAAACAGGGAAAATACCCCAATTCCGGTCGCGCATGTGCTTAGATTATCAAAGACCCCTGCGGGTTCCGGTCACGTGACTTTCGATGACGTCACTTCCGGTCTACATCTCTTCCGGCTCCATCTGTCTCCACCTCGACAAATAATTTGCACGTCCCTATGTGCTACTGATATACAAGACAGCGCAAAAAACTAAAGCACTGAGAGTCTGAAACCCATAAAAACAGTGGTTTACAACAGGTGTTCCGTCCACATCTAGCAACTCATTTCTAGCAATAGATAACAAAAAACAACACATAACAACCAACACTATAGAGATAATGTGCAAAAATCGAATAGGCAAGGAATAGGTAGCAGGGTTTCAGTGGAGCATGGAGACGAATGCATGTGTGCTTATGCAGTGCTTTCACATGTACGAACTCATTTCCTGCACTAAATAACAAAAAACAACAAATAACAGGTCACTAGAGGGAGATAACGTGCGAAATTCGAATAAGCAACGAATAGGTAACAGGGTTCCAGTGGAGCATGGAGACGAATGCAGAAGTGCTAATGCAGTGCTTTCACATCTACGAACTCTCTTCTTACACGAGATAACAAAACACAACAAATAAAAAGTCACTAGAGGGAGATAACATGAGAACATTGAATAGGCAACGGATAGGTAACAGGGTTCCAGCGGAGCATGGAGACGTATGCATGTGTGCTAATGCAGTACTTTCACATCTACGAACTCATTTCTTACACTAAATAACAAAAGAGAACAAATAACAAGTCACTAGAGGGAGATAACGTGCAGAAATGGAATAGGTAACGAATAGGTAGCAGGATTCCAGCGGAGCATGGAGACGAATACAATTGTTCTATTGCAGTGGTTTCACATCTACGAACTCATTTCTTACGCTAAAAAACCCAACAAATAGCAAGTTAGTAGAGGGAGATAACGTGTGAAAATCCAATAGGCAACGAATAGGTAACAGGGTTCAAGCGAAGCATGGTGATGAATGCATGTGTACTGGTGCAGTGCTTTCACATGTACGAACTCATTTCTGACACGACACAACACTAGTAAAGGGGGTCCTTTGTTTACACACACTCGATCGCAACAGCGTCTCCTGTACAAATGAATGACGAAAACTAAGCTGTTGATAACATATTTATCGATCACGTGCTGCTCTGACGTCAACAAAATAGTGCATGCGCTGTTGTTTGTATTAAAAATCTTATGTATGTTGACAAATTAAAATGTAACATTTTAGATAATGAAATCATTCCAAAATGTCAATTAATGAAAGAAAAAAAAATTCGGAAATGTCCATTCGTTTCTTTTCCATCTGAATATTTATCTTCCAACCTAATTGCTTTCTCGGGAAGAATTTTTTGCCTTGATCCGCAATCGTGTTCTGCACGTATTGTCATGCAATACATCTTCCACTCTGGCAATATCATATGCTCAGTGATTAAAAAAATCCAAGCTTTTGCTTTCTTGTTAAATGCCGTTATAATCTTTAGTACATGTAGTTGTTTTGTGATAGTGACGAAACCTTCTTTAGGGTAATGGATCTACTCAAATATCGCATGTACATCTTTATTTCAATACCTCAAATCCATGAGCATGTCTCTTACCAAACACATTCGGATATTAAAACTCATATATTAAGTTTCAGCTACCAACTATTTATACTTCAGAGGACTTATTACTGTATAACTCGAACTTAGATTTTCGCCGATTTTCTTTAATACCTAAAGACTTTTCAAATTTTTATCAATGTTTGCCTAATATCTGCACAAATAGATTTTTTATCGTATAAGGGTCCAACCCCTTGAATCCCTCTTTGAACCCCCAATGCTTAAGACAAACCTGTCAATATTTTGCTACAGGCAACTTTTATAGTTTTACCAATAAATTGTATTTATAGTATTATTTTAACATTTGACGAGCCTAGCCCTTGTGCAATACACTTATCGAATTGTTTCTCGTATTTAGGCTCACAGATCAATCTATTAAAAATTATACAATAATTTCGACATTTTAAGCGTAACTGTTACATGAAATGTTAGTTATTTCCCAGCTTTCAGCTTCTACTTCTACGGTATTTTTATAATACCAATATATATACATACAGTGTATAATTTAGTGCTCTTTCTACAAGCAGATGCTCTTTTAGAAATTTGCTTTATTTAATATAGCTTTACTATCTTAAACGACTGTTTTATTTCCCAAATTATCATAATTTCAACAATTCACGCCATGATCTACCTGAAAAATTGCTAAAGTTGGTGTTTGACACCAACCAATCAATTTGAGTAAAGGATGGATTTGTGTAGGCAGAATAAGTTAATAAAGTGTCGTTTGGATGTTTAGATAAAATGTTTCAATTTCTTGGCGAATGTTCTGGAAGCCATTCATTTACTTAGCGTCTTTAAGTAGATTTGAAAAACTCATCAGAATAGTTGGATGTCTTTTCCCTGGTTTTTAACCTCTGCACAAAACGTGAAATAACAGTACCCGGCACAGGAAATCACATTTCATAGAGGACCAACATGACATAGTGTGAGTATAAATTATTAAATTGCTCGATAAGTCTAATACAGCTCTTTCATGTGTTTAGATTATTCGACCTTTAAAGGTTAGATATTTATCCTGAGGAGACATCAGTTGTCAAAATGGCTTGCCGCACAACTAAAACTGACAACAACGTCTTTACTAAAACTGACAACAACGTCTTTTATATAATTCACGTTCTGTTTTTCACTAGGACGATAGCAGTATACAAGGGTATAGGAGCCGAAAACAAGGAATATTGTAAATATAAGAGATTTTGGTCATCAAAAGTAATTACTGTTTATTTACAATCAGTTGCAAAAATATCACTACTGCCAATTGGCAAGCGATTTTGATAAAACTGTTCATAAATAATTAAATGCAATGTAGGTTTAATAACTAAATACCGAAGTTACTTTGCTGAAAGCCAAGCATAGTTTTTTTATTATATTGACTTAAATTTACTTTAAATGAAAAAAAAACGAAATGGTTTGGTTGGGCTACAATTAAAAAGTAAAAATACACCAAATATACAATTTAAAAATAACAGAAAATGTCGAAAAGGAAAAGAAAGAAGATTGCCCCAAGTTTGACCAATGAGTTGCATGCATATCCGGCTGTCCCAAGTTCCTATCTTTGTCTACGTTTGTTTGTTTTTTTTTCTTATTCGTGTTCTTCATATGTAGTTTCATAGCTGATTTTGGCATGTAATTATAATTTTCAACCACTGTAGGTGTTTCCTGTTATCCATTTTTTTTACATATCCGTCTTTATAGAAAGGCTATATCCAAGATAACTTCTGAGCTCAACAAAACCACATTAAGGAGGCTCACTCCTTATGTTGTTTATATCAAGGATTTCTTGAAACCTATTTAAACTGATTCAGCATTGTAGACTTAATTAAATGGTTAAAAGAAATATATAGGTCCATGTGAATTTTACTGAGATAAAGGACATGAAAAATTTGGTAGGAACTGGATTTTTCTGGATTTTCTCTTAATTTATCATCGCGACATTTTTTTATCTTAAAGCTAGGAAGTTGTATCAAGAATTTTAGGAAAACTTAGCAGGTGCCTTAATTTGACCTTTAGAGTACGTTCATGAAATAAGAAATGGGGGTGCGAAATTCTTAAAGCTATTGAACTGGAAAAAACCAGAGGAGTTCCGAAATCTGACACAATTTCAAAAATGTGATGAGTGAGCCACCTCAATTAGTTAAACCTACCTTGTCGTTATAATAAAGATGCCTTATTGTAACAGTATTCGATAAGCCTTTTTTTTAATTCGACTAACTGGCCGTTCTTTGCAGCTGATGTAGCCCCAAGCTAAGTTTTTAGAATTATCGTAGGTGAAAATGACAACGTACCCTACTATTTCTTTTGGACGGCACGCAGTGATGAAATCGGTTTTGATGTCGTATTTTAACTTCGGGTAAACTTTTACATGCATGATTGTTGTCACATTTCTTATTTATTTGATCACATTTCATTAAAGTAAAGTTCAGTTATTCAATAAGAAACTGCCTCTATATATATGCCCCGAAGACAATACAAGACAAAATGAGTACACATTTTGAAAATGAAACCGATTCTAAATGAAATATGAACTGTCGACAAATGGCATCAAATTGCAGTTATATCCCCACTCATTCAACCCTGAGTCAAGACCATAAGAGCAAATTGAAATGTTTGGTGACACAAAACAAGTGTGGACACAGAACAAGTGCAGACACAATACAAGTCAGGATGGGGGTAATAACAAAGTTAACGATCAGAGGATACACTGCTAAAATCTTCAAAAAATAAACAGAACAAGGACAGTAGAATGCCGAAGGTAACAAAGCACAAAATTACATAAATAAAGTCAAGACACAAGGCAAAAGCAAGAACACGAGAAGACGGAAGACCAAAGACACTAAATGCCCACAAAACACAAAAACACTACAAATACAATACAAAAAACTAAAGCACTAACAGTGTGAACTCCCAAAAAATAGAGTGGCATCAGTTGCTCCGGAAGGCAGAGCTTGTCCTGCACTGCACACTGCACCCGTTTCAGAGGTATTAATGGGTTTGAAAGATTTGTTTAGTAGCTGATCGGTTAATTTCTTATCGTAGACAAAACCAATAAAAATTCATGGTACATGTTACTTCTCTAACACCCAAACAGTACCAAGGTAAAAATATGGGAAGCTTCTGTATATCCCTTAAGTATCCAGACAATAACAAGGACAACATCACTAACGTGGACAAAACTAAAATTCAACAGTATGATTACAAGATAACACAAAAAACTAAAGCACTGACAGTGTGAACCCCATAAAAACAGAGGGTGACATCAGGTGTTCTGAACGGACAGACAAGGTGAATTCAGTATATCCCATTCTCTATTGAGTGGGGTTATAATAGCAACAGTCTCTATTACTTACAGAGAATTCACAAAAATGTAAATAATGGAATTATATTATAGTAAATGTTTGAGGTATATTCATTGAATAAAGCAGACTTGAGTTGTTATAACTCCCCTTTGGGTCGTTGTCTCTTTGACACATTCACCGTTTTCTTTCTTTTTTCTATTAAAAGGTAAAATTTGTGGTGTGTTGTATAGTACCGAAATTTCAGTATACTATATTTTGCAGATAACTTCAGAGCAGATAAAAATTATACGTTTGGGAGACCAAACATAAAAATATATAGAAAAGCTGATAGAGAACACATAACATAACATAACATAAAACTTGTAAAACTTTAAACTAGCTAAGGAGGAATGATAACATATAAAAAAAATATATAAAATTATAATTATTCGGATTTCGTTTGGTTTAATGCATTTTAAACATTTCTTAAAATTATGGATTTTTTTTTGTCTGGGTTCTAGTGCTACTGATGAGGATTAATTTTCCGAAATGGCCATACAGCTCATTAAAATTATTGCAGTTGGAGTTAACATATGTGTTATTGTCTCATGTTCATTTACTGCATATCCTTTCGTAAAATATTTAATACAGGGGTTTGTCTTTTATTGCAGTGTGGAGTTGGTAAAACAATTCCCCGTGGTAGAGATGTATGCTCTTTATTTTTCTTAGATATGGTGTACTTGTACATGAGATAATATTTCATGTGTACACTTTGTTCAATTACTATTAACTAAAGTTATGTAAATTCTAAAACCGAAGGATTAACTCCCTCCATCGTAGTTTTGTCCTTAGCTATATTTGACATTACTGATTATTCGGATTTCGTTTGGTTTAATGCATGTTAAACATTTTTTAAATTATGGATTTCTTTTGTTTGGGTTCTAGTGCTGCTGATGAGGAATTAATTTCCGAAATGGCCATACAGCTCATTGAAATTATTGCATTTGGAGTTAACATATGTGTTATTGGTCTCATGTTTATTTACTCCATATCCTTTCGTAAAATATAAAAAAAAATATAGAACAGATAATTGAAATGTACAGCAACCATTTGAACGAATGGCGTGACGGCACACTCTCAAAGGTACAAAATTGAATTAGTCCACAACAGGAGGCAAGATCATTGAAGCAATATGCAGAGATTATATCCATAAATATAAGTTTAATTTTAGACTTGATTTAATATTTTAGTATTTAATATAAAATTTTGTATTAACTCCCAAACCAATTTTTTTGTAATATTTCTGTGTTCAAATACCATAAGAATCCTGGTAATTTTGTATAATTACAGCAACCCATCTCTCAAACAAAAATAGAAATAAAAATATAACAATGAAATTCATTTTAATGCACTTTCATATATTAAAAGTAAGTGATTTAGATAATAAAATATCAATATATCACACATATAAGCGAAAAGTTTAAGGGTGGTTTCTTGTTATTTTGAGATACTCAAAACATTATTTGATCAACCGTATTAGTACAGAATAAGACTCTACTTGATGTTTGTTCGATGTTTTGATGATATAATATTTTTCAAAAGTCTACCAATATCTGGTAAAATGATAAAAGAACAAACAACAGCAAGTAAAACGACCCCTCCATAACCAAGTATTTTAGCAGATTTTCTGTCATCGTAGGCACTACTCAGTGACCGTGCGTAAGACGAAGTGCTCTTTTTGTTAACACGCATCTTCTGTATTATTTCCTCTATATCCTCATCAGTGATATATGGAGATACATTCGTGGTACATGCTGTAAAATTTAAGGTATATTCATTGAAATATAAATGGTGGTTTATATTGTCAAGTTACAATCTCTTTGACTTCATACAAGAGGTTTCAGTTTCCTTTATAGTGAAATTTGACATGGTTATCTACAAACTTAATCAATGTGCAAGTACCTACATCTGCGACTTATCCGATCATTTGTTTAAGGCATATCTAAATATATACAATTCAACTTAAAAATTATAGATTCGTTGACTAATTATTTATGTGTAGCATCAAAAGTTTTATAAAGGAAAATGATTCCTCTTTTGTATTATTCCTTTAAAGTTGGTCGGTCTTTGCCTTTAAACTATAAAAACGAACTATGAATTTAATGAAAAAAATAGTACTGCTCCATAGATCTGTTAAAATAGGATTAAGAAAAATGAAATTAAATCCATGAGCTAAAGCCAAAACTCATTCTGAATGTGTAAAAACTGTGAATATCAAACACTTTTTTAAAATTGTGAATCCTGACGAGCGTAGTACCTTAAGGAGCAGCTGTTTATATTTTATTCATAAATTAAATTTTGAAGATAAATATAAATACCTGTACAGACAGCAGGAAAACCATCCCATGAACCAGTGCTATGACATGTCCGTGATACTGATCCTCCAGTTATTCCTAATCCTGGATTACAGTTGTATGCAATAACATTACCAGGAAGATAGACAGCAGATATTGGTGTGTAAGAACCATTCCCAATAGGATCCGGTGTAGGACAATATATAACTGAAAACAAAATACATTGTAGTTATCGTAGGAAGATAGACAGCAGATATTGGTGTGTAAAAACCATTCCCAATAGGATCAGGTGTAGGACAGTGTATTACTGAAAACAAAATACACAGTAGTTATAGTAGGAAGATATACAGCAGCCAACAGTGTTTTAGAACCAGTTCCAAAGGATTCTTGTGCAGGACAATGTAGAATTAAAAAAATACATTCTTCTTACCTTGCACTAATATAACCAAAAAAAAAAAAAAAAATTGGCCATGCTGAAGTGCAAAGGAGTAGGTGCGCTGAGTGCCTTATTTTGCCTCAAATAATAAGATTGCTAAAATTCACAATATTTTTTGTTGAAATATTCTCCAGTTAGGCCACATCAAATTAATTAATAGATTGTTATCCCCACCCGCCCAATTTTTTCTAAGCTCAATATTTTTTATTTTCAATTATTCAGAAATTCTCTTTAAATTCCTTTCAATTTTAGTGAAAATCAGTAAAAAATATAAAATGAAATCCTCCCATCCACCCCAGATTTTTGGTTACAGGTGGATGAGAATCTACAAATTAACTTGATAGGGCCTTACGGGTTAACAGGAAGAGTATTGATGTAGGATTACAGAGTTTTTCAGTGTAGAAAATGTGACAAATTACACATTTTGTCAAAAAATGACAAACTTGACCAATTTTTACTATTTTTTCTTAAGAGGAAACATAGAGCGCATGCTAGAAACATATAAATATTTACATGGTAGGTCCAACTCATCTGTACTAATAAGTAACTAAATACCGAGATTACTGTGAATTTACTTCTCTTCAGTGCAGATAAAATCTAAACGTTTGGAAGACCATATACTCAAAGATATTTAAAAACTGATAGAGAACTGATAGAGAACAAATAACTTATATGATCTAAATGTAAAGCCAAAATTGGCTAAGGACAGAGCTATGCATGAGGGAGATACTCCTCCTAAGTTTTCAACAAAATTTACAAAAATTTAGATATGGTAAGGTTCCAAAAATAATCGGCTTTCGGGTCAGCACCGAAGTACTGACTACTGGGCTGGTGAATACCCTCGGGGACTAACAGTCCACCAGCAGTGACATATAAAGCTGGTAAATTATCTAATTGGTTCTTGATTGCGCTATGTATCTCCGATTAGGAAAACCGTTCGAAAATATGCCAAATACCTTGTATTTCTATGAAAACGTTCAAAAGTAGCTTTAACATGACGTCAGAATTGTACCGACTGTGACGTCATGGGGTCGAAATTTTGTATTTTTTTCGTCTTTAGTCGGATCTGAACTTTCAAACAAATATACCAGAAAATATTCAGGTGCAACTTAAAAAATCGCCGAAATTTAGGGCGAAATCAGCCGCATATCGCACCTTGTTCTTTGCATGTTTGAACGTTCAAACCGTAATCATATGATTATCATCGCCTTTAAATGTTTACCAATAAAATTAAATATTTCAGAACGATATCAGATAGTAGTAATGCATTTACTCCATATCCTTTCATTCACCATTATTTCAAATACAAAATACTTATGTCTTTACGTGTACATGCTGGAGGAATTTGATCCCAGTAACCATTTCCCTGACATTTCCTAGAAGGAGAACCATGAGATAAAGTATATCCTGTATCACATACATATGTTATTATTGTTCCATAGGGATACAGAGAAGTTGATAATAGAGACGTTGATGTACTAATGGACGCATGATCAACATGGTCTGGTATGGAACATCCTGTGGCTGTAAAAAGAAGAAAAAAAATACGTTATCATAGCATGATTGTCTTCATTAAAATCTTTTTCAAAATTCTAAATTGCTTGCAATCAAGAAAAATGAATGAAAAACAGCACAAACATGCTCCAATGGCATACTAATTTCGGGTCCTCCTTAAACTCTTGGATCAAGCTTATTTATTGGAGTCTCTGGTATTTTGATATATGTTGCCATCTGTCCTTGGATGGATGATTCCGCATTCCCAAGTATCTTATTTATATAACTGGTATTGGATGGATGAAATCTTAATTCTATATCTTGACAATGTTTTCAGAGTCTGCTATTACCCTATTTCCTCTAGGTGCTACCTTTCGTATTATTCATTTGCTGAACCTTATTTTATCGCTTTTCAGCTTTTAGCTTGTTTTTATGTTATCCATGTCGTTCTTATCTTGATTAACCCTGGAGATTTAGTTTTATATAGTTTTCGAATTATCTTCTATCTAATCCGTTGACATGCTTTTTTTTTTAACAAAAAATATTCTTTATTTTGTAAGAAGCTGGTTTTTTATGAAACTTTTGCCGTAAAATTTCACTTTCGAACCGACATTTTAGAGTCCTTTTTTCATTCAATTTTCAGCGATATTTGCTCTTTCTCGGAAATTTTGTTACTTTCCTGTATTTTAAATTTATCAAATGTGATGAAAGAGGTGGAGGTTTGAAACATTCGGCCAATCTTCCATTTCGTGGGTTATTTTACTTCTTACTCATTTCGAGTTTTTAAAAGTTTATCGTATTCATTAAAAGGCGATATACAAGTAATGTAATTGTATTGCTTAAATTCTTCGTTTTTTTCTCTTTGTGTGTAAAAGTTCTATTTATTTGTCTTGTCTTGTATATTCATGTCTTGTATATATATGTTGTATGAGGAGAGCCACTAGTAACATTCGGGCTGTTGGCAATCCT
>MJUU01025449.1:0-35311 GCA_002080025.1 Modiolus philippinarum
CAGAAAGGTCTTTCCGTCTGAAACGGGAAAGACCTTAATAATAAGAAAAAGAATAATAAAAGAATAACAATAAGGTCTTTACGACCAAGGTCGTGAAAGACCTTAATAATCAGAAGAAATACAGTAAGGTCTTTCACTTGTGGTGAAAGACCTTAAAAACTGCAGAGGAACGCACAAACCCGTTTACTAATCAATGGCCAATTTCACAATTTTTTCAAAATTGATTTTCATTTTCAGAATTTGTTGTATCAAATGTCGTTAATTACCAATAAAACGAATAACAGAAGTTTTTTTTTCGGATACTTCAAATATTGTTTCCAATAATAGACTCGCCCACAAAGTGGGCTCGTCCATTATTGTCAACAATATTTTTGGTATCCGAACAAAACTTCCATTATTCTATATATAAACAGCTTTTTTGTATGTTTTGTTACATGTTTTTGACTAAAATTTACATTTTTTAGATTGCAAGTACCTGTTAATATTATTTGAAACCTTTGAAATGACAAATCGGGAGTAAGTTAACAAACATTAAACTGTTAGTTCAACTTTTATTATACCCACGCAACGACGTTTTTGACTGGTCTGTCCGTCAGTCAGTCAGTCCATCCGTCCGTCCGTCATCACTGGCGGTACATCATTTGTCCGGATAACTCCTCCTACAGTTTTTAAGGTAGGAAGTCTTTATTTTGCAGGTTGATTGTGCATATATCGAAAATGTGCATAATACTTAGATTTTAATTTTTGATAAATTTTCAACAAAATACACATTGTTTTTTTATTGTTTTGTTTTTTTTGCAAAATATTGCTTAAAGGGCACATAATTTATCCGGATAACTTCACCTACAGTTTTTAAGGTAGGGTGTGTTTATAGTGTAGGTTGATTGTGCATATATAAAAGATGTGCATATGTAACGGTTTATAGTATCCATCGTGAAATAAGTTCCTAAGGAAAACATTGCATGGCCAACCTGGTGAAATAATCTCCAGTTACTGCTCACCTGGTGAAATAATCTCCAGACGGAATAAATCTCATAGATATATCAATAACATTTGTTCCATTTGGAACTTATTTCACAGGATACTATTTTGGCTTACAAATACAAAACTGTACTACTTGATTTTTGATAATTTTTCAATAAAATGCACATTGTTGAACTTAGTCATTTTTATGCAAAATATTGCTTACAGGGTACATCATTTGCCCGGATAACTCCTCCTACGGTTTTTAAAATAAGAAGTTTTTAATTTAGCAAGTTGATTTTGCATATTTCAAAGATGTGCATTGTACTTGGATTTTGATTTTTGATATTTTTTCAAAAAAATACACATTGTTGAACTTTACCATTTTGGGGGAATATTGCATATACAATGTATCGTACATTTTTTGTCCACACATCTCCTCCTAGAGTTTTTTTTACACAAGAAGTTTTTTTTATATTGTAGGTTGAATTTCATATGTCATTATCTGTATTGAATAGATACAAAAAGTAGTGTAATAAAAAATTTCTTAGATTTTATGCGTCATTATCTATCCAACATAACATTTTAAAAATAATTTTTATTGGCTGGATAAACGTTTTGTAAATTTCGAGCCTATATCAGGCGGGGAAGTGGTTGAAATAGAACAATAGAAATTGAACTCTCGTTAAAATGAGGTAGAAATGTTAATTTTTGGATTATTTACCATAGATGCATATTTATAACAGTTATTTCCAATGAAAAAAAATACTAATATTCACTCCTACCTTTCAAATTTATATGCTTGAAAACAACGTACATTGCCGCGGGTGAACGAATAGATGCACTTACAATGCACAAATCGGAATAAAAGATCAATTTAGTGCCTGTCTTTCAAAGTGGTTCCCCAAAAAGCCCATCTTTAGATTTTGACCAAAATTTGCATACAGATTGCTAATATCCCTGCTAATATATGTGCAAATTTATATGTCCGCCCTTTGTAGCGTTTCCCCAGAATAAAAGTTCAAACGCGATTGATTTTTTTATTTCCTATCCATTCTTTATGGGGTTTCTTTCAGGAATTAACTTTGTATAAAAACGAAACTTTTAACAAATCACCATAAAAGAATACAAAATGGTAACCACCCTTATATAACATTTCAAATACTAATTAACACATGTCAGAAAATCTTAAAATTTAACGAAGTGAAAATACTAAAAGTAATACATACTCCTTTAGTTGCTCCACATATTTATTTCACAGTGAGTACAAATCACCCGCAAGCTAAAAATATAATGAAAAGTCCATTTTCTCCCTAATTAAAAACTTGAAAAATGTGGGCCACATACAGAAATCAATTTCATATGGTTTATACGATGCATAATTATATATTTAATAATACTTCTAAATTTTTTTATCGCCCATGCCCTTTGGAGGTGACTAGATTTTTTTCTTTTTATCATACAGTTTTGACTATCAGATAGAGTTGGTTTTTAAACAATGTTTTATAAATTAATCAACGACAACTGTATATTTCTTATATCTGTACCATACAGCGATTGTTGCAGCATAAGATACATAGAATGTAAAATTTTAAAAAATACCACAACTGTTAGAAATTTGATTTTTTTACCGTGGCTGTGTCGGGTGTAATCTCACTGGTCCGACGGTCATTAATCCGACAGTCATTAGTCCGACGGTCATTAGTCCGACAGTCATTAGTCCGACGGTCAATAGTCCGACATTATAAAAAAATTATGAATTAAATGAAAGTTTAAGATGGTATTTACTTTCCTCATTTCGCGTTCAATGGGTTCCAAATAAGGAAATCCAAGATAGCCGCTTGCTGTCCTTACGGAAAATGTTCTGATATTTGCAAAATAAAAGGGAGAGTATCTAAAATGTTGGTCTTAGGACCTTTATAGTTTAATATTATATATCAATGATATTGCAGATAAATTTATTACATTTTGCCGATTGAAAGGAAGTCCTCAATTCGATGGGATATTGTCGAAAATGTTTGAAGCTATTTCTAAGAATTAACATTTTTATTCTATGAATGAAAGCAGGGTAGATATTAAAATGAATCATGTCATTCAACAAATCACGTGATGGCGAAATACAGTGTATATTCCCATTTTTCTCAAATAGTTCAAATACGCATGGTTGAAAAAATATTCAGAAACCCGACCTAGAAACGTATACGGGCCAGGAGAAATGTTATTTTATTATAGTGTATGCAATAATAGCTACAAAATTATCTCTTAATACAGTTACTTCGGTATTTTGTTATTTCATAATGACGTTGAAAAAAAATTCATACAAAAAATCACTATTCATCTGTTGTTTGTTCAATCACCTTTATGCACTCCAAAAGCGACAACCAAAATGGAAATCAGAGTTTCTATCGCCAACCTTCCATGTTAAATCTGTCCTGACACAAACGCATTGG
Organism: Modiolus philippinarum; assembly: GCA_002080025.1. Taxonomy (NCBI): domain Eukaryota; kingdom Metazoa; phylum Mollusca; class Bivalvia; order Mytilida; family Modiolidae; genus Modiolus; species Modiolus philippinarum. Next base: position 3,414 of record MJUU01025449.1, read on the forward strand.
CTATTGTCTATCTACATCTTTTTAGGGATCGGGTATAATGGAATGGGTTTCAATGGAAGGCATCCTGCTCTGTTAAATCGTTATGATAATGTCTTTTAAAACTTATTGTTATTGTTTTTGCCGTCTTGCATCCGTCCGTCACCCGTCTGTCCGTTATAAGCTTCTCATAAAACTGCTATGCCAATTGTAACCAAACTTGGCCTGAACCATCACCAGGGTATGCACTTTCAAATTTCTTATTTCTAAGTCCGTAGACCAAACAACATTGTTGCTGTTACTAAATATAGAACACAGATGTGAATTGTTGTTTTGTTATTGCAAATAATTCAGAAACCGTATCTGATATAAAAAAAAATCTGACATAGAATAAAATGATCAGAATTGCAAGATCTACCTGCCTGCAAATTTTGGAAAAAAAGATCGGGAAACCCGTCTACGAGTGATTGCCCTTTTTACGTTAAAGTTTTCAAAATTTTAGTATTTTTATCTTTTTTATTAGAAAAACTATAACAGGTCAACTTTAAACTGAAAACATGTTCAGCATACCAAGATATTCAATTCTGGAGATTTCGGAGAAAATCTTAATGTCCATGTAGGAGTTATTGCCTTCTTTGTCAAATTTTCGTAATTATATACATTTTTTCTTGTATTTCAAAAAAAACTATTTGAGATGGAGGTCAAGTTTGAAAAGAAAAAGTGTTCAGCTGATCATGAAATACAATTCTTACATATTTTCAACAGGTTCCCATCTCATCTAAGATGGCCACCACCTAGAAACATACATGTAGTTTAGCGTATTTTGAAAATGTTGTAAAATGTTACTTCTTGCAAACGGTTTACATCAAGTTGATATTAATTAGACATTGTAACATGGTGATCATGTACCAAGTTTTGCATAGCTGTACCAATACAAATACAAAATGGCTGCCACCGGGGAATAGTTGAACGTAGGACAATGTTTTTAACTGTTACTTGAAAACTGTTTCATACGTCAAATTGAAATTAACTAGATATGACAACATGATTGTCAATAAACAAATGCATGAATTAAGTACCCATCATAAATCCAAGATGTTTGTAACTGCAGATCATAGTTTATCATTGGACCCTATGGGAAAATGTTGTAAACTGCGATATCTTAAAAACCAAAAATTCTTTTGCCAATCATATAAGCTATCCGGTACTTGAGGTTTTGGTCGGTAAACCAGGATTACCTACCGATAAAGCTGGTTTTCCTACTTTTGGTTGATTTCGCGCTGTAAAACCTACTTTACCGACCGGTTAAGCAGGTTTAGCAATAAAAACTCATAGGAAGCGGAGGTTAACATGCATTTAATTTTGGAAACTTCCATTACCGTCCGGTAATGGTGTTGTTTGTAGGTAAACCAGGATTATCGATCGATAAACCTGGTTTTCCTATGTTTTGGTTAAATAAGCGCAGGGAAACCCATTTTACCGACCGGTAAAGTAGGTTTAGCAATAAAAACTCATTGGAAGCGGAGGTTAACATGTATTAAATGTTGAAAAGCCCCATTACCGGTCGGTAATGGGAGTTTTCTGAGCTAAACCAGGATTACAGACCCGGTAAACCGGGTTTTCCTGCGATAAACCCGGTTTACCTACGTTTTGGTTAATTTCGCGTGCCATAACCATACCATAAGGCGACCGCAAAATTTTGCAGCTGTATAAAGATAAATACCAAACAAGCTTTAACGACTGTCGGACTAATGACTGTCTGACTAATGACCGTCGGACTAATATGACTGTCGGATTAATGACCGTCGGATTAATGACTGTCGGACTAATGACTGTCGGACTACTAACGTGATCCCGCTGTGACATCATGCATTTTATTTATTTGAAGAGATGACATGTAAACAAATTTACAGGGGAGACAATTTTTGTGAACTACCTCCCGGCCTGATATAACATTGGCGTTCAAATATTCATGTTTTCATAAGTCAACTAACAGATACAAAGATGAGATATTATTGAATCTCCCGCAGTAGATAGGATAGGTTTGTCGACAATGTCAGCATCTCCTGTTATGTCCAGATATATTTAAAAAAGTTGAAAAATAGTCAGGAGCAATACAATAAACACTGAAGGGATATGGAGTAGATGCAAATGAGATAAAGTTTATACATTGTAAAACCAAGCAATGGAACAACGCTTTTATTGCTGTTCTTTTTAAGTGAAGCCTGATTTTAAACGATATGAGTGTTATATTTATTTTTCAAAAAAAAAAATTAATTTGACAATGATAAAAAAAAATGCCAATTTTGCCAAAGAATAAGTGGTTGTATAAAAAATTAGACAAATGAAAACAAACAGTTATGACAGCAGTTGAATATTGTGGCAATTACAGAAAAGCTAAAGAAAGTGACAATGATTGAACACGTAAAAAAGTAAGTGTAACATCAGAAAAATATATAACAGTTTGATTATTGTGGCAAATAAAGAACAAGTACGTGTGGCAACAACGGTTGAGTATTGTGATAAATAAAGAATAAGTTAGTGTGGCAACAACAGCTGAATATTGTTATAAATAAAGAACAAGTAAGTGTGGCAACGGTTGAGTATTGTTGCAAATAAAGAATAAGTTAGTGTGGCAACTGTTGAGTATTGTTGCAAATAAAGAACAAGTAAGTATGGCACGGTAATATAGAACAAGTAAGTGTGGCAACGGTTGTGTATTGTATCAAATAAATACCAAATTAGTTTGACCTATTGTGGCAAAATAGAACAAGTCAATTCGACAACGGGTCGGTATGCCGTAGTCAACAACAGAGTTTTGTACAAAGGTTTTAAAATATTCTAATTTAAAGATATTGATTTTTTTTTCATATTGCTTCCAAGTCATGCTCTATCAAATCCCCTTTTATTAGTAGCACTGTGTGATAATATCCTGACTGGGTTAAATTCTATCGTTACAGAAAATTGCAAAAATTATTAGTACAGTTGTATGAGCAGATAAAAGCTTTAAATAAGCAATCAAAAGACATTGAGTAAATATACATGAGACAAATTTTCCAATAATATATAGTAAATCCAAGCAATGGAACAACGCTTTTATTGTTGTTTTTTTATTCTAAGTCACCAGGAGGGCTTGAACTTGAGTTTTGCTCATACTTCATAGTAAGTATCAGACAACGTTCATGATCGGATGATTGATATTTGATATTTTTAAGAAAAAAATGTGTAACCTAGCCCAATAATCAATGTGGGAAAACTGAACTGATCCATATATTCCCTTCTTAAGCTTAAATTGATGGGGGAAAACTGGATCATGCCTATTTTTCCAGGATTAAGGATTATAATTGATCCAGAAATTCCCATCGAGAAGACTAGCATCGGTGAAAATGACTATACATGGCACTGGTTTTAATTTTATTTCTTTATGTCCAACAACGCTTAACTCAAAGGAATCACAGCATAAAAACAACCACAAGGTACTAATCGTGACTGTATACACGACCTATTATCATCAAATCTAAGAAAATACTTATTAAACACTAACAATTACGTCTGATGCATTTTCAGGTTACATTGACGTTGATGCCCTTACATGGCCGAACGAGCTTTTCTAGTTTTCGTTTTCGCCATTGTGGCAATAATTGAAGCGTTATTCTTTAGTGTTGTTCCGGCTGGCTGGAGTTCATACTTATATGTACTTATAGAAAGGGGATTTTATGCACGTCTCTGTCGGGAAAACTCTACAAGACTTTCCGATACAGGTTGGAACAACAGATCGTCAAGATCATGCGTAGAGCAGCAAGAACAGTTGAATCTTCTATATACAATCTCACAAACAGTGGTACAGATTCTCATGTTATCTTGGGGATATCTCACGTATAACTATGGATCCATTAAACCTAAAATATTATCAATGTAAGTAAAAATATACCAATATCATACTGAGTAAAATTGATGTGCAATATCTTTAACAATATCACCGTATTGTCAGGTGAAAATAGAAAAAAATGTCGATACACGAAGAAAGACTGAGGCAAGAGGCAATTGGGTTGATAAATGCATAATCATGAACCGACGAGCAGAAAACGATAAAAAACACTTTAGATACTTTTTCCTTGTATTCATTCGAATAACTGAGGACAAAATGAAGTTGATAAAAAAAGAAAAAAAAAAAAACGGGCATTCTGATGCAGAAAAACTTTATAAACTTTAAAAAAAAACAAAACAGTCTTCAGGTGAGACGGTAGTGGAAATATGGATTGCCTTTATGGTTCCTTATTGTATTTTTTAAATTAACCATCTACATAAATTATACGCCATCTATAATGCTACCATCTGTATATTTTCCGATCTTTAGCTCACCTGACCAAAAGGGTCAGTGTGAGCTATTGTGATCACTTGGCGTCCGTCTTAAGTCCGTCCGTCCGTCCGTTAATTTTTCACATTTTTTATCTTCTCCTCTGAAACCAATGAAGAAAATTCAACCAAACTTTACAGGAATAATGTACTTAAGGTCCTTTACAAAGATTGCTCATTTCGTTCCGATCCGATAATAATCATGGCCGCCAGCGCGGAACTTAGGTTTTAACTTTTGACCCTAAGAGAAAAAATCTCATTTTCATCTTCTGCTCTGAAACGGCTGAAGCAAATTCAACCAAACTTTACAGGAATGATTTACTTAAGGTCCTCAACAANAAAAAAAAAAAAAAAAAAAAAAAAACATGGCCACCAGCACGTAACATATGGTTTAGCATTAGACCATAGGGGAAAATCACATTTTCACCTTCTCCCCTGAAACCACTGAAGCAGATAATCAAACTTCACAGGATTGATGTAAGCAAGGTCCTCTACAATGATTGCCCATTTCCTTCCGACCCAAAAAAAGCATGCTCGCCAGCGCGGAACTTAGGTTTAACATTGGACCCTTTGGGAAAAAATCACATTTTCATTTTCTGCTATGAAATGGCTGATGCAAAGTCAACCAAACTTAAAAGGAATAATGTATGAAAAATCCTTTACAACGATTGCTCATTTCGTTCTTAAAGGATAAAAAACATGGCCACCAACGCGGAACTTAGGTTTAACATTGGACTCTACTGAAACAGCTGAAACAAATTGATCGAAACTTTACAAGAATGATGTACTAAAGGTCCTTAACAAAGATTGTTCATTTTGTTTCGATCCGATAAAAACATGGCCGCCAGCACGGAACATAGTTTAACATTAGGATCCTATAGGAAAATCACATTTTTATTTTCTGTTCTCCTCTGAAACAACTGAGGCCAATTCAACAAAACTTTACAGGAATGATGTTCTATAAAAGGTCCTGAACAAAAATTGCTAATTTTGCATCAATCCGACAAAAAACATGACCGCCAGTGTGGAACTTAGGTTTAACATTGAATCCTATGGGAAAAGTCACATTTTAATCTTCTCCTCTGAAATCACCTAAGCAAATTCAACAAAACTTTACACCAATGATGTATGGAAGGTCCTTAACGAAGATTGCTCATTTTGTTACAATCCGATAGACCGCCAGCCATAAACATAGTTTTACATATGGCAAAATCACATTTTCATCTTCTTCTCTAAAACTAGTGAAGCAAATTAAACGAAACTTTATAGAAATGATGTAACGTAGGTAATTTACAAAAATGCTCATTTCACGTCGATTCGATAAAAAACATGGCCTCCAGTGAAGAACATAGTTTAATATCGTAGCCCGGTATATGAAAACAATACTTTTCATTATAGTCCGTGGGCTAGAAACACTTTCCTTGCACCCCCCCCTCCCACTTCCGAACCAAATCGATTTTTTTCAGTCCTTCTATGTCCCCTCTTCAAAATAAAACATGTTAACATGAACATAACCTGCACGCATAGACAGTACAGGGCCAATTTTATAGTACACCATGAAAAATTCTTGTATTTTCAATTTAACCTAAGTTTCATCTTTTAAGCTCCATAATTTTTTAAATACAAGTTATATGTACTGAAATGTGGTACCAAATTAAAGCTGATTTAATATCCTTTACAATGAACACAAGTTTTGGCACTTAACGCCCTTTTTATGATCTTGGGGTACAAAAAATGTACCCCCTGCAAAAAATTGCGAAAATGACGATTTTAGGTTGTCAATTCTATTCCGATAAACAACCCTCGTCATCTGACTTAGTTTTTATGCCTTACTTATCAGATGTGATATAATGATGGAAAATATAACCACTTAAGTCCATAAAATTTTGATTTTCAGTATAAAATTTTTGAACAATGGAAATTTCGGAATTTTTCTCACAATTTCGACTTTCTGACTTTAGAATCGTAAATTTAAAAATGGCCGATTTAATAATGATTTATGATATATGAGCAACAAATTGTGTGCTCACATTTTAGCTTCAGACATACTATAGGTTCAGAAATGTCAAAATTAGCACCCCTCCCCTTAAAATCAAGGGAGTATTTAAAATATTCAGGCTCTAAATGATTAAAAGATAATGTTTAATGGGAATTGCAGTGTGTTATTCACTAAAGCTGACATGCAGAAGATCATTTATTATAAGTAGATTTAAACTTTTCAAGAGGTCCCTTTTTGACTCTTCTTTCTGAACTTGTATGCAAAATGGGAATTTTCCGTTTTTCAGAATTTCTGCTGATTTGACTTTGAAATGCAAATTCTTCATGAAATTGATATAAAACTTGAAAATGTTGATTAAATATCGTTTCATTACAAAGTATGCTTTTAAACATTTAAGACTAACTAGAGTCTGAAAATTACGAACATATTACCCCTTACCACACACATTCAACACAATTTATTTCATTTTATTCAGCTTGAAAAGCTTTAACATTGTATAAAGGTAGAATGACATATCATTTTCAAACAGAGACTCACATATATCACAAATAAGATCTTGCGCGTGGTTTATGGGCAGTTATTCAACAATTCAATTTTTAAATTCGTATAATTCTGAAATGCTAGAAAGTCCCATTTTTCACGAAAATCGCCCAGAATATTTAATTTTACCAATATTTTGGCTTTTTGAAATTTAAAATTACATATTACGATATACCATATGCATCTTTTGCAAAGAAAGTAAAACATTAGTATGCTTTGATCATATATATGTAAAGACAGGCATATTTTAGGGACTTTTAAATTATGTTGGGGTAGGGGTAAAATTTTCGGTATTTAGAGTCACATTGAACACTCCTTGTTTTTCTAAGCAATGTTTTAAGATAACTTATGTATCGGTTAAAACAATAAATTGGCATATCTGCAGATAAATCCTCAAGATTTGCCACATATAACGATTTAAAAGTAAATTTTGAACAAATCTGTAATGCTGAAAATTTCCATTTTTCATCAATTTAGGGCAAAATATTGAGCTTAAGTTGACAAGTTGGATTTAAAATACCAAATCATGATCAAATTCATGCAACTTTGTTATATGCAATCTGAAATGTTGAAAATTCACATTTTTCATTAATTTTCGGAGAAATATTGAAGTTTCGTTGACCAATGGCTGTTTAAATACCAAATCATGGTGTAATTCATGCAACATAGTCAGATACAATACACGTTTTGCGTGTTCTTGGTATTTTCATGCAAACCTAGACCAAAAATTGACAATTTCTTGGAAAATTAGTTGGGGTAGGGGTAAGATTTTCGGTATTTAGAGTCACATTTAACACTCCTTGTTTTTTTAAACAATGTTTTAAAATAACTAATGTATCTCTTAGAACAATTAATTGGCATTTCTGCAGATATCCTCTATAGATTTGACATCTTTTGCGATTTAACAGTGAATTATGGACAAATCTGAAATGCTGAAAATTCCCATTTTTTATCGATTTTAAGAGAAATATTGAGTTTTAGCACATCAATGGCTGTTGAAATATCTAAAATGATGTAATTCATGCAAAATTGTCATATACAACACATGTTTTACGTGTTCTGGTTATTTTTATGCGAACATGGACAAAAAATTGACAATTCTAGGGAAAAACTGTTGGGGTAGGGGTAAGATTTTCGGTATTCAGAGTCATATTGATCACTCCTTGTTTTTCTAAACAATGTTTTAACACAACTAATGTGTCGCTTGGTACAATTAATTGGCAAATCTGCAGATATCTCTTCAAGATTTGGCATATATAACGATATAACAGTGAACTTTGGACAATTGTAAAATGGTTTAAAAAAGTCCCGTTTTTCATCAATTTCGGGTAAAATATTGAATTTAAATCAAGAAATGGCTGTCAAAATACAAAACACATGATGTTATTCATGCAAAATTGTCATATACAACACACATTTTGCGTGTTCTGGTTATTTTTATGCGAAAATAGACAAAAAATTGAAAATTTTAGAGTAAATTTGTTGGGATAGGGGTAAGTTTTATATATATTGGGGGTGCAAGGGGGTTATTCCAGCCCATGGACTATTATCTTCTCTGAAACTATTCAAGCAAATTTAACTAAACTGTATTGGAATGATAAAATGAAGGTCCTTTTGCAAAGATTACTCATTTCAATAGGATCAGACAAAAAACAATGGTGCCAATGGGGAGCATAGCTAAACATTAGATCCCGTTGGTAAAAAAACATTTTTTTTTTCGTTATGCATGGCATAGAAGCATTTTGTCAGGTGAGCGATACAGGCTCAGTCACTGAACCTCTCTTTCGATGAATTATGATGACGTTTAAATGTAAAATCTGTGTCCTTAGAAAAAAAGATAGCAAGCAATATGCCGATAAAGATGACCGACACATAAAAATTTAATACCGATATCGCAGTAATGTTGAGGATTGCAGACGACTTTTGTCATTTCAGTTTTTTTTTTATTTAAATATTTTGCAGGACAAATCGATTGCACTTTTTACATTTTTACCGCTTAAGTCATGTTTACACTATCAAAGTTTTCTTGGTCAAAGACAACTTTGGAAATGTTTTGATGGTTTTTGATACATGTAATGTCTATGATAAAAGAAAAGTTCGATTGATTGATTGATTGAATATTGTTTAACGTCTACTCAGCAATATTTCAGCTATATCAAGACGAGAACAAGTTTGTTAATAAATAATCACTTTGGGGTATGGAAATGGTCATGGGACGAGAAATTCTGACTGCCACTGGAAAAGTAGGGTGAAATCGTCTAGGGCGGGGAATTTAGCCTTGTAGCCGATCACCTACGGACCACCCCAAAAAGAGCTTGCTACAAGGGTTCTTTAACGTGCAGGAAGTGTGGCGTTTCTTCCATCATGTGGACCTGATTTTACATCCCATCCGAAAGATGGGTTGTGTATTTATTAATCCCTCACAACCACGGAATGGGTCCTATTTCTATATCCCGGGACCCTTGGGGTCAGCCTCCGTTAAGGAGGGGTCACACCCCGCAAGCCGGAGATACTAGGTCCGATTTCTATATCCCGGGGTTCCCTCGGGGTCCTCTGTTAGGAAGACTCATACTCCAAGCTCAGAGGATGCTGCGGGCCTATTCATAAGCCGGGACCGCGCACGGCGGAGAAAAGTTCGATCACAAACTTAGAAGAACTTTGATGAAATAGAAACCCATCTTATTTTTCTTCAAACTTTAATGAACTTTGATGGAAATTAACCAATCAGAGAGTAGTTTTGAGATGATGCAACTTTTGTTTCCAAAAAAAAAAGAACATGGTTAACATAGCTGGAAAAATAAAATGGAATCAAGTATGATTAAAAAAAAGCTATTGGTGAATTACATAATTCGTTTTGAAAAGAATGGTGAACCTTTATCTGGTCCATATATTAAAGGCTTTAAACAAGACAGTTGAAGACATTCCTTTTCATCCACCATAGTAACCTTTTCTTCGATCATCTTACCATAAACTACGACCCTTGAACCAAGACCTTGCATATTTATGAACAAATCTCAAGATAATCTATCTTCACTGGAGGAAATGGAGTTATATATGCCTTGAAACAAACGATTCCGGCCTTTGTTTGACCACAAAACTTTGATAGTGTCACGAGTTTTTTTTTGACCAAGTTGTTGGACAAAAACTTTGATAGAGTTAGAAGGGCTTTTCGACAATTATACCCCGACTGTATGAGCAACCCCTGGCAGCAACCAACATGTAGTTGACTCTCCTAATATATTACAAAAAAATCACAATATATTTAGTTCAAATGGACATATTTTTAAAATGATAAGAAAAATTCATCTTTTCTGTCAGAAGCGCTGACACTTGCTGATTTAAGTCTACTTACCATGGAGCTTTTACAAAAAGGTTTTTAACGTCTGTGACCTATGAAGATTAATCACGAGTTCCTATCGTTGTGTAGTTTGTCTTTTGTCTTTTTATTGTTCTGGCTTGTGCTGTTCCCTGATAGATTGTGGCATGTGATTGTTATTTTAGGTCATTGCAGGTGTTTACTTATAGTTTTCATAACGAGAAAGAATTGTATATCGATGGATATCAACTAGAGTTATGTAATTTCAAAATAAATAAACGAGCCTTTGGCGATATTATTATATTTGAAATTACATAACGAGAGTTGATATCCAGCGATATGCAATTTTTCGAGTTGTTAAAACTATTTCTCTTATGATTTTCATAATATTCAGTGCCGAACTGCTGTTTTTGTTTCAAACAACAACACTGTTGCTAGGTAACGTTAATCACGGCCAACGAGATTTCAGAGTGGTCCAATCAAAACGTCGAAAACATAATAGCACATCACGCGTGATGTGTTATTACTTGACGCTCGACCAATGAAATTCTTGTAAAAGCGATTGAACAAGTTCATATCTAACTCCAGCTTCAAAGTCTCGTTATGTACAGCAAATATCTATTCGTGCAAGGGATAGATAATAAGCGTGCATCATAAGAAAATGATGTATTCATATTAATTATAAGTAATTGAAATAACAATATGCAGAACTCAAAATTTATTTCTTTGTGTATTCATGTGTCAACGGTCAAATTGAAATTCTCATCACTTTTCGAATACTGGACATGGAGTGCACGAAGACGTGCCATTTGTCTTTTATAATTTATCTAACTGAACGGCTCATGAATATTCATTGTAACTTTTAATTTATTACTGCACATGAATCGAATATAATATTCATTTTTTTTGCAGGACATTATTTATTGGCGGGATGTTGCTGCTAGGATTTGCTAGTCCAGGTGAGTCAATGATAAGAAATAAACTTAGCAGTGATAAGAAATTAACTTAGCAGTTCCAAAGAAGACACGTGTCGAATCAGTTATAACGCAAAAAGTTCATCAAACAAGAAGTTGGCATACAAGAGAACCCAGACTCTCTTCAAGATGAAGGACAACAAGAAAAGCATTGTTCAATTGCTTTTGACCATGCATTTGTACAGACTTTGTCTCATGTGCATTTACTCCATATCCCTCCATTGCTTATCTCTTACACAGAGTAGGTCCCAATACTGATAATCCATGCCAAATTGTAGAAGGCAGAAATATGTGGTTCCTGCAAAAAACTTAACAGAAATTTTCAAAACGCACACAATATTCTAAGTTCAAACAGGAACTGGGCATGCAAGAGATCCATTACTCTGTAACACAGTATAGGTGCTCATGCTGATACTTAATGAAAAATTTTAGAAGGCTCGGACATGTAGTTTCTGATAAAAATAAGACAAAAATTTTCAGTGATGCCGATCAGCAAAAAATATTCTTAGTTCCGTCAAGCAGGAAGAGGGTGTGCAAGAGATCCATTACTCTGTTACACAGTATAGGTGCCCATACTGATACTTAGTGATACATTCCAGAAGGCTGGGATATGTGGTTCCTGAGAAAAATGAGACAGAAATTTTTAGTGATGCCGATCAGCAAAAAATATTCTTGGTTCCGTCAAAAAGGAAGTGGGCATGCGAGAGATCCCAAACTCTATCACATAGTATAGGTCCCCATACTGAGACTCTATAATGAATTACAAGAGACTGAGAAATACGATTCCTTAGAAAAACGTGACATAAATTTCCAAGACAACAAAAATATTCTGAGTTATGTCGAACAGGAAGTTGGCATGCGAGAGATCCCAAACTCTATTACACGGTGTAGGTCCCCATACTCATATTTCATGCCAAATTGCAGAAGGCATGGATAGATGGTTCTTGAGAAAAATGTGATGCAAGACGACGGATAGTGATTCCTTTATGTCGCCACTGCGTGAACGCAGGCGACACAATAATCATATTTGGCAAAGGTGATAAAAAGGCGTGAAAGGGGTCGATTTTATTAAAAATTGAATGCATTATTTTTAAATTTCATTTGGGTATGAAAGTGTTGACCGAAACAAATTTTTAATGAAGCTCGCAAGCGCTTCATGTTGAAAATGTGCGCCCGGTCAACACTGCCATAAACCCTATGAAACTTCAAACTAATGTATTCAATGTTTATAATTATATTTCAAAACCGAAACAAATTTATTTACAAGAAAGTGTATCATGTACATTGGGATTCTATTTTTACACATTTACCCGCCATGACGGGAATTGCAACTCAAGTTCACACTGATAGGCCACGTGATCAATGTTCACCAAGTTAAAATGAATATGCATGAAATGTAATTCTTTCACCATGTAAAAACGATACCTTTTTCGCATGGATAACCAATCTATGTTGATTCCTGTTGTTATTCAGTAAACGAAAACAAAATCATTTACTTATAAAATATAAAAAAAATACCAAGTTGCATGATAAACAGTAAATATTGTTATGCTGTACACGTGTTTCAAGGAGTAACCTCTCTTCAGCAGCATTAGAATCAAATAATATGGAAAGTAGTCAGAAAAGTTCTTGTTATTGTGATAGACTCTATTCCACTACTTATACTTGTGAATATGTTATCTGTGCACAAGATGTTTTCAGTATATTTGGCACTATTTTGTGTGTATATAGATTCCTACACACAATTTTATGGAGCAAGATGGATAGTTGTAAATATAGAAATTAAATAAACAATCATTAGGCAGTTGCAAAGAGAAACACCGGTTATTAAGACATCAACTCAAAGAAGGAGTTAGAGTTACCTAAGCCTATCGCCATGTGAACATTTGATTAGGTCAACCGGTGAGTGTTACATCCTTGGATCAACGGTCTCCAGTGTACAATTTTCTTAATCAACCTCCTGCATGAAAGCAATATAATTTTTGATACAACATAACACTTATCATAAAACAACGATTTGTCACCCTTCGAAAAACAAAGATAATCCCTGGAGAGCACATGGACGACCCTTTTTTCTTGCTGATAAATCATTGAGTCGAACTGCAACTAGTGTAAAAGTTCGATAGGACGTAATTGTGCTGACACTTAGTAGGCGAATTCAAATGCATTAGGCCGTAAATGCAGAAACTCGTATCAATAGAAAAATGTAACTCATGCATTTTGCGAAATCTGCAAAGAGATAAAATCGAGTAGTAATTGTTTTTTAAGGACAACATAAACAAAAATTTCTTGCTACAGATTTGTGTTAATTATTATGAAAAGTTTTACACGACATATTGCATATTTATTTTAGGTTATGAATTGATGATTCTTCCAGGACTGGTCGGTATTGGAGCTGGAGGTCTTGCAGTTCTAGTCTTAAACATGAAGGTTTACTTTTTAAATATTAGACATTGCGAATGACATGTTACTAAATAAGACATAAAAGAGAGGGGTTAAAATGCTTTGCTTTACCTTGCCTCCATCGTGTGGTTCATTTATTATTGGTTATAACAATTTGTATTGATTAAACAATAAAAGGATATGGAATAAATGCACATGAGACGGTGTCTAAATACAAATACACGATAAAACCAAGCAATGGCGAACAATAAGGTAGCGAACAATAAGAAAGGGCGCCAAAATGATCACAACTAAAAACCGAAGAGATGCATACGACATGAATCATTTACAAATGAAAACTAATACAGAAATAAGCATGTATTGATATATTATTTACATAGAAAGCGATGATTTATCGAGTTTTCTAGGTTAAATACATGTCATACATGTATCATAACCGATCAAAATAAAGGATTTCTAGTCAGCGGATGACGTCTGAATGAAGCGACGTCACAATATCTCTTCAATTTCGTCAAGTAAACAACTGGCGTATTGAAATGAAAAAAAAATCCGCATCTAAAATCTCGGGTTTTGGGAAGAAAATCTATATAATAAAAAGCATAACTAATCGACCATCATGAATATCAATAAAAATGTCACCCATGTCGATCAACGCAGCGGATTAAAATCGTTGCGGAACAAAGTTGTTCGGCACTCGTGATATTTTTATTGATGTTCACGACGGTCAATTAGTTTCTTTTGAAAGCCGTAATGACGTAAACTAAACTTGTTAGATAATACTTACTAGATCCATATTCCAGTATTCAGCACAGTAAGGGTAACATATTATTGAATAGGCCATATCCAAGTTCTGGTATTTAGATTTACCAGTTGTTGTTTGTCCGCCCTACGTCACAAACATGTCCGCCCCATGTGACCAGTTTAATGACGTTGTAGGCTTTGTGACGTAACGTTTTCTATATTGTGACGTGTTGAAAAGTGGTCCGTTAAATCCTGATACCACAACTCGGATACGATCTATTGTAAAATCTGAAATTTTAACTACATGTAGCTCTATTCTCTAGGTAAAACGGGAATCATGATTAGACTACTTCAATGCACCCTATGTTAGTAAGCTGCATTCTGATTGGTTATAATTCGTGGTATTTTTTGCATATCCTTAACTTTTTTCACTTTTTATCATGCTATTTGCCAAAACGTATTTGCTTTTTTACCCTTCACTGAGACGCTTGTCGTGGTTTTTGTCCCATAGTTATCTATGCATTTTAATGATCGAGACGTTCAGTGTAATTACAGATATATCATGAACGTCGTAGTATTTGCCAAAAATACAATCCTTTCAAGGTTTAATTTTTTTGGCAAATACCCGTCCTTATCATGAACTATTTGTTATTCTACGGATGGCCATTTAGACAACTTTTTAATACATTTGACAATTGTTTTAGGTTACAACGATATTGAATAGTGGTACTGGAATATATGTGGCAATATTGAATGGCGCTGCAGATTCATCTGTTATAACTTTCCGATTTGTAAAGGTAGGAACCACCAGTTCGATAATAGTTTACACGTGGGCGTTTTATTTTTCAAACATCACGGTCGAAATAAATATACATTGCCAACCTGTAACTTGAGGCCAAAGCACCTAAGCGAATTTATTACACTTGAATATTTCAAATAAGATACACTCATGATTATTTTGTTTTGCTTTGATACAAGTTGCTCAAGTCACATTATTATTTTACCATTTACTTAAACACATTACAAAAATTTTCTAAATTTAGAATTTTGTCAGTATTGAATCCCCAACAAAAAAGTAAATTCACATTTTAGGTTTTACCATTTACAACTGCGTCATACTTTTTATTTCTTCAGAAAACCATTTATACGACTTGGTTTATAGTACCATGATGCAAAATCTTTACATTCCGTCACTCATCAATTAGAATGTAAAGATTTTCCAGTATAGTATGATGAAGTACTATTTGCTTGTTTTATGTCTTATTTTTTAAAGCTTTACAAAGAAAACTATGACTTTCAGTAAAATTATAGTATACACAAAGCAAATTCCTACCCCAGATAACAATTACATGGTATCCCAACATATAAGTTGTCAAATGTTTGGTATATATATATATTGCAACATGGCATTATTCATGTCAGACCTATTATAGCTCTAGTTCAGTATATTAACCCAATAGCCGACAGCCTCGAGGGATGATTTTGACCATAGGCTGAGAATGATTCGTATTACATTAGTACTAAATAAGAATGATCCACAGAATGAAAAGGGTGTTATGTTCAATAAACATATGACAAATTTTCTTTAAAAAAATAGGATAATTCTTTTTTTCAGTAAGTAATTTGTAATTCCACAATGTTTAAAAATATCCTGGCAAATTCTTATTGATTAACAATTTCTGTGTTATATTCAACGTACAGCATGCCATAATATTGCAAATTTGAAAGAGTTATCTCCCGGCATGAAAAACAACAAAGTAAAGGCCAATAATAACTATTCGACCATTTTTCCTATACAACCGGAACCTTGAGTACCGTCATTCCTATTATAATCATCGTGTTACGATGACAAATTGGAGAAAAGGTTAACTCTTTAATTCTTGTTGCATCCCGAAGTGAGACTACGGATAACGATAGACAGTAGAAGGTTCAGGGTTGTCACGAATCATTCAAACTAGATCAACCCTTAAATTTCAACTTCAAGGGCCTGAGAAAACCCTGAAATTTCAATAGGCATTACGTAAGGAAATTCTTGGGAATAATTATTTGGAACTTAGAATTTTGTCGACTCTATGGTTATTGAAAATGATTATATTAGGATATCCTTGAAAAGACCTTGAAAACCCTTTTTTTTTAAACATCAAGATAGGGACAACCCTGAGGGTTCTTGATTTTGATATTTTCTAGCAATCAGGCGATTGTTTAAGAAATAATATGTTTTATTATGGTGTTTCTATCATCACAATAATTCACGACTTGAATTATATTTATTTAGCAAATAGCTCATGACCCTGATGGTCATATGCATGTTGTTGTTCGATCCATATGTCTTTATTTAATGATCTTTCTGTCAAAATTTTGTCCCCTAGGACATTAAATCTTTCCTGTTTTCACAAAGTACTCAAATCCTACATAAGTGGAGATACATCTGGAACTGTTAGTGATAAATGAACTTAGCTTACTCGGGCAAATATGGATTCAAAACAACAACTTTAAATTATAATACACAAACAGAGATATAAGTTCATAAAAAGACAGTATGGACCATTATATTCGCAGCACATGGTACTTTTTATGATACATGTCATTTTTGCAGCTGATGTATGATTATAATGCTGACTATCTGCAGTATACATTTATTGGGATTGCAGTTCTTCATTTTGTCATCGGCATCATAAGTGTTGTGTTCAATAAAGTGCTTATTCCATCAAGTCAGCCTATTGAAATGGATATCAAGGTATCAACACAGGATCGAGGTTTGTTACAAATAACAGTATTAAAATTAAACATTTCAATGGTTTAGATAGTTACCTTAACAATCAGCCTATCATCGATCTCTGCGTTGTTATTTCGCGGCTTTGGAAATCACAGAAAGGGTGCACTCGATTGGCAACCGTACATGAAGAGGTTTGCCAGTTTCCTGCCCAAGGTCATGGGTTCTCTCTGGGTGCTTCAGCTTCCTACTCCACTAAAATTGACCGCTGCGACATAGCTGAAATACTACTGAAAATGGATTTAAACTACATACAAAAAATTCAAACATTCTCACAATATCTAAAGTAAGTGAAAACCGAACCGTCAATCCAAAACGAACAATCCAGGGACAATGGCAACATCAGAAACAAGAGAGAAAAAAACAGAGACACAACATGGGTACGGCACAGAAAAGAAAAATGAAGACACACACATACAAAGATGAACAACACGGATCCAATAAAAAACCATGCGTGAGATCAGGTGCATCGGTAGAGTTAGCATCTCCTACTTCTTTTAAGACACCCGCCGTGTTGAACATGTCAACTCCGGTAGAGGAAACAACAGTTAAGCTTTAGAGGGAAAGATCTGTTGTCATCTGGGAAACAGATATCCCATAGCGGTCCACAAGATGATGATGTCGACCGTAAAATTTCTGAAGGGATGACTTCAAGTTTTGGGTAACATACCCTTGTTGAAGTAGCCTATTTGTGAGCAACCGGGCTCTATCAAGGAAATCACTGTATCGAACACAGGCTCTTGAATAGCGAATGAACTGGGAGATGTAAACTCCATATGCCGGCGCTGTTGGGATGTTGCTACAAAGAAAAGAGAAGTTTACTATTGGAAAGTGAAGTCATCGCGTTTGTCGTACAGCTGAGTTTGAAGTCTACCTCTGTTGTCAATGTTAAGGTATAGGTCAAGGAACGAGGTTGATGTAGAAGTGTCTGTGGTATCCTTTATTTCGGGCTCTTTTGGATAGGTCAAATGAAGAAAATCACCAAAGCGAGGGTTGTTTAGTGACAAAATATCATCTATATAACAGAAGCTAAATTTGCACTTAGAAGTCTCACTCTAGTGATAAACCTTATCATAAAATGCCTTTAGCGTCACATCAATCGACAACTAATACTGTAGGAACTAGTCAGTCAAAATACAAATCTGAAATACAAAAATCAAAAAGATGGCAATATAATGACAACAAAAAGCTAGGAAATAACAAAAGGAAAAAATAACGAGATATCTACGTTATAGAGATAAAGTAGTTATATAAAATGAAATCGGGAATAATATCAGATGCTCCGAAATGGTAAGCATGATCTGCTCCGTATGTTATGTATTCTGGTATATTTATGAAATCATTATGCTAAACTCCTCACCTGAAGATATCTTGGTGGAAGCTGTATACTGAGGGTACATAATTATATTTGTCAGTTTGTAATAGGTCTGGAGCTGGCATGTCGGTTAACTGCTAGTAGTCTTTTGTGATTTCATGTTTATGTCTGTATATTTAGTTCTTTCAGTTTCATTTTTCACAATTGACTCATTCCTGTTGCTTACTGAATTTTATGCTGCTGATGAGAGGTTACTCCTTGAAACACGTGTACAGCATAGCAAAATTTAACTGTTCATGATGCAACTTTGGTATTTTTGTATTTTTACTGTTGTTACGGTTGTTTCATTGACTATAGGGGGAAGGTTTGGGCCCAATAAAACTAGTTTAATCCCGCCGCAGCATGTTTGCGCCTGTCCCAAGTCGGGAAATTTATTAAGCCTTTGTGTGTCTTGTCTGTTTTCTGATTAGTTTACTTTATGTCTATAGGAATCTAGGATGGTGTTTATATCGCTGAACTTGATTACTCTTTATTTAGGGGCCGACTCCGACCTGCCGTTGGGTGTGGGGTTCCTCACCGTTCATTGAAGATCTTATGGTGGCTTTGAGTTGTTATTACTCTCCTTTGGTCGTTATCTCTATGACATATTCCCCGTTTCCCTTCTTTTTTCCACGGGTATGGCAAAACAACGGCAGTAGAATACCGAAGGAACAAAGCACAAGATTACACAAATCAAAGTCCAGAGACAAGGCAAAAGCAAGAACACCAAAAGACGGAAGACCAAAGACACCACATGCCCACAAAACACACGAACATTACATATAAAACACAAAAAACTAAAGCACTAACAGTGTGAACTCTCAATAAACAAGAGTGACATTGTCACATTGTCACATTGTCAATGAAAAGTCTGGTGTTGATCATAACATTTTAGGACTTTGTTTATTCGTTTTCTCCCGAGGTCAGATAACGTTATAATTTAATCGTATTCACCAACCCAATAGTTAATCTTCGGTGCTGACCCAAAGACCGACTTTATTGAAAGTTGCAATATCTAAATTTTACAAAATTTTGTTTAAAAACTAAGGAGTATCTCCCTCATACATAGCTCCGTCCTTTGATGAATTTTGGCTTTTCTGTTTAGATCCTTTTGGTTATTTGTTCTCTATTAGCTTTAAACGTTTTTCGGTTAATGGACTTCCAAATGTATTGGTTTGATCTGCACTGATGAGACATAAGTTGTCAAAAAAGCGCATATGCAGAAAATAAAACAGTAACTTCGGTATTTTGTTATTTATGTAATTTCACGACTACATACAAACCGTCACATTCCTCTTCCAGCCAAATTTTCTGGGGAGCCTCAGACTTTAAAGTTTTGGGTATGGTTACATGATCATCAACTTTGAAACCCATGAGTATGCGAAAAAAAATTTAAACATAAAAATAGTTATAACTTGGACAGCATATACCAGATATGTATCAAGAAATTGATCAAAAATGTATCATAAAATCTAAACCCTCCACCTAATTTAATAGATATCGCCCATGAGAGATATTTCGAAAAAACTTCCAAAAACATGAATATATGTTTAACATACCACAGACACGTCTAAATTCCAGCAATTTAATTTTCCTCAAAACCAGAAGGTAGAACAATTTCAGTTTTCCTATTATGAATTTCCCTTAAACTGTTTTGTAGTGGAAGAAGAAAATCTACCATTAAAAGACAGCATCTTCAGTTCCATCACCTTTTTCCATAATCTGTGGTTTGCTATATTGATTACAGCGATGTTAGTTTATATAGGAACCATTAATAAGAGACTGCAGGATGAGATTCCAGCAAAAGGTATCCAAATTTATACTTTAAGTACGAGGATTTATCACGAACTTGTACAAATATCAGTTACGCTCGACAATGTTTCGGTGGTTTCCACCTGATTTGTCTTTTTATCTCATGGACTTCGGCTCTTGACAACTATGTTAGGTAATTCTGTTATTACCCCCATTTGCTGAAATAGTGCGTCCCAGTTTCTTACTCTTTCATAATACATCTTTAGTCACACTTACAGATGTCCAATAATAAATATTTATACAGACAAAAGACGGAGTTTACCCAGATGTATTCTAATTTTTTAACCTTCAGTTCACTATGTAGTATCTGGAACAACATTAATACAGAAACAAACATAAATTGTGATTTGTTTAACTATTTATTTACATGTACTTAAATTGTTCTACATTAGGATTTAATCTTCTTTATTTTCATTAAAAAATCAAAGAAATTATATTTTGAATTATATAAAATCAATCCATAAATTTTCTGCAGCATATTATTTTGAGATTTGTTGAGTTTTTTTGGAGTTCCCGAATTTTATATTTTCTTTTATTTTATTTCATTTTTTAAATTTTTGGTATCAAA
Organism: Modiolus philippinarum; assembly: GCA_002080025.1. Classification (NCBI taxonomy): domain Eukaryota; kingdom Metazoa; phylum Mollusca; class Bivalvia; order Mytilida; family Modiolidae; genus Modiolus; species Modiolus philippinarum. The sequence goes on from MJUU01025449.1 coordinate 24,226, forward strand.
ATACCAGACATTTGTGTGGAGTCAAGTTTCTTATAATGACTATACTACACATAAAAGATGACTTTACAAAGCTTATAGAATACATTAACGAGCATGAAAATATGAATCGCCATGTTTTTTGACTGAATGTTTCAAAAAGAAAAAAATGGGTCATTGTTGACTGCCATGAATGAAAGGGATGGTGTCTGACTTTTTAAGTGTTAAACTCCACAACCCTTCATCCAACTGAAAACATGCATGCGCTGAATTGTATTTCAAGTAGGTATAGTAAAGAAACAGTCAATATCATCATTGTTCTTCATCTTGTGATAATAAGTGATGGATTTGCTCACTTGTCAAAATATTATCAATATTGTACATTTTTTTCTAGTCAGTTACTTCACAGATATGATGGCGTATATAATGTTAGGTGGTATTGTGTCCTCATTCTTAGTGGGTGGATTGCTAGAGTGGCAGAAGACGCTTTTTAAAGGTTAGGAAAAATCAATTAAGATATTAACTTGTCGTGGTTTTACACTTCTGGAATTTTACTAAAGCCGCTCTTACACTACACCGTATAACACAAACGTATGAGGAACGGATGAAAATCATTTTTGTACGGTGGTAAATGTTTTTGAACGTTCACGAATTACAGTGAAAACGCACAGAAACAGGAGGTATACAGTAGGTACACCGTACATGCAGAGTCCTGGTACCGCATAAACCGAACTCGCACCGAACAAACACCGGAACCCTACAGGACGAGCACCGAATAAAACGTATTCATAACGGTAACATACCGGACGAGTATCGAATAAAACGAATTGTTAACGAAAACGTACCGTACGAGAACCAAGTGAAAACGAATTGAATAATTACTATGCAAAGCAATCGATTTTTCAAAAAGGGTATCCCGAGTTCTTATCGTTGTCTACGTTTGTCTTTTGTCTTTTTATTGTTTTTCTTGTGCAGTTCCCTGGTTGATTGTGGCATGTGATTGTAATTTTTGGCCATTGTAAGTGTTTCCTGTTATCTTTGCTATATTAAACATGTGTCTTTTGACCGCTCAACACTTATTTTACACAGATAATCATTACGGCGTGCTTGACCAATTAAATTCATTTTCCAAAAATGTCACCGAATCGACAAGCAAGAAAATGGCCTAAAAAAAGAACTGTCGGATCACAGATAACCTTCTTCACTAACGACCCAAGGCGAAAATTCCGGTGAAGATACTCAAGACCAATATCGGATTAAAGTTATACAGTCTTTAGAGTAGCGGATGCTCTTAAACGGCAAGAAAACGGACAATTTTTTTAATGTTGATGTTCTGTGTATATCTTAGAAAAATGCTACAATATAAATACAAATAAACAAAAACTGCATTAGTCTGGAAATTACTAAATTAAAGAAGCAACTTTAAAAAGGTAGTGTATAGCACCTTCTATTGGATGGTCATATAATAAGCAATAATTGTAAATTCGTTTTTAAGCAAAATAATAAAGGTAAAAGTAGGCCACATTTTAAAAGTTAAAAAAGGGACAAAATATAAAAAGTAAAAAATAATAAAAGACTGGCTAAAACCCACAAGAAAGGAACAGAAAGTACAGCTCATATTATCGGCCTAATGGCCTCCAACTAGGGGGCAACCAGATACATTCTATCATTCCTCATTGGTTCAAGTTTCTCTCGTTCTGGCTGGACCATTATTTTGATTTTCTTTCCGGTTGCCTCATAGTTGAATCCATAAGGTCGAAAATATGGGCATTTCCTTCTGTTCTTAGCTATTTTTTTCTTTTTTTCCTGTTATTGTCTTTTAATTGTGGCCTACTTTGAGGATTCTTATTTTTTTTTATTACATGTTAATTTTGGCCGTTGCACAACATATATTTTTATAAATTCATCTTATTCGGTGCTCGTCCGGTTTATTTCCGCTGTAAGTCTACCGTACATGAACGGATGCAAGCCGGATAAGTACCGAATGAATAACGTATATACAACGCATGACAACCGAACAAAACGTAAACCTACCGTACATTCACCGGATATTTTGTGCGGTATATGTCCGTACCAAGTTTTGAACATGTTCAAAATTTTCCACCGTACAAAACGGACATCACTGTACTTGTACCGTATTCACCGGATAAAGAACGGACAACAAACATATATGAACGGAGACGAACGGATATAATTTATTTTTATACGTTCGGCGTTCGTTCGTCTAGTGTAAGAGGGGCTTAAAGTACACTCAGTACTGTAACAAACAATTATTTTCACTGTCAACGACCTTTCAAAAGCAATTGCTCTTGAGTTGCTAACGTACAATACCGCAATGAACAGGAGTGGGTGTTGAAGCCATAAAACAATTTTTTTTTCATATGTCTGTACCTAATCAGGACCATTGAAAAATTTTCTGATGGTTTAGGACCTGCTTTGTCATTTTGCCCTTTGGACTTCGGCTTTTGATCATTTCGCTCAGTATTTTTTTTTGTAACCCTCATTTATATATCAACTTAGATCCAGTGTCAGGCATCAGGTAGAAAACATTTAAAGCATTGTCTTGTGATCCATAGTTTTCCATTGAATACATGAAAAGGGGGCGGAAGACGTCTTTGTAGTTGAGACATATGACTTCCAAAAGTGTGAAATTCGTCGATTATCGTTTTTTTTTTTTTTTTTTTTTTTTTTTTTTAAATCTCCCTTCATTTCTTATTTCAAAAAAATTGTGGATTATAATCCGGTTTTATGGTGCATTAAACCCTCCTTTCATGCCGGTAGCAATTCAACAGCCATGTGGAGGGTCGTTTTCAAAATAAAACAGATATTTGATCACTAACCAAATGTCGATATGATCCCTTAAAACGATATTGTCTGTTTTGGCGTACTAAAGTGCCTTTTTATCCTAAAAAATAGTTCACATTTAACCCAAATCCAGTTAAGACTAACCTTCTCAATACCATGTTTTTCATTGAAGGTGCTGCCGTGAAAATTATTTTTTTTAGAAAATTCAAGGATATTGGGCAAAAGCACCTAAGAATATTAAGTAGTAATCCATGAGAAAAATCCATTATAGTAGAGCGGCGGATATGTAAAAAGTCGCTTATTTAACGAGTTTAAATTACCCAAAAGCCCCATGGAATTTTATTGCTTAATATCATTTATCAACATCTCAACTCTCAGAAAATGTCTGTCGTCGGGTTAAATTGTGGTCCCTATGACGTAAAAAATAGCGACTTTTGACGTTACCTTGCTCTTCAATATACACACGGGACTGCTTTGAATGAAATTTTATTGAATTCACCAGTTATTCTTGAAACTCAATACAACAAAAACAAAAAGCATGCAATAGTGTACTTAATTATGCATCAATAAACGCTTATTAGTTCAAACAAAGCCCAGTACGGCCGTTTAAAAACTTGGTAAAATTAAGTTTTTTAGCACCTACCTTTTAATCTTTTACATACTTGTTAATTATGTCTCATAATTGATTTGACAGTTGTTTCGTGAAACTATTGGCGTATTTGTTTCAAGAATACATCATTTCTCCACGTTAAATTTTTTATCAAAAGTTGTGTTTTGCAAATATTTTATTCCCGTATTTGAACAGTGTTGTACCGATTTGGTCATTATTTTATAATATACCCCTTACCAGGCACTCTGTTTTGAATGATATTTCAACAATATTTTCATTTGTTTGTTGAATGTTTGACATAAGTACCACTCTAAAAATACATGACGTGTTAATAATGTTCTTATTTGCTCACCTTTCATAAAAGGTGTAATTAACTAAAGGGTGTGTTTGTGTATTGCGTGTATTGTGTGTGTTCGTATAGTTAAGTTATGAAAATGCGGAAATGTACTTGTTGCTTCAAATCGGAGTCGAGTAAAAACTAGAAACGGCAAAACGTTCTAAAGATAAAAACAGCTTCACTTCACAAGATATGTGTCATCACTTTAACTGATTACCCCAGAAAACTTAAATCTTCTGAAATCATAAAACACCCAAAAGCTAATTATTTCATTGTAAATTGCTAAATATTGCCCTTAAAGATACTAAGTGGGAAATGTTGTCAGAAAAAAATCCAACAAGATATACATGTACCATTGCGCCTTTGTGCGCATCTTTAAAGTTGAGAACCTATGTAAATTCTGTGTGTCTGCTTTTATCGTCGTTTTCTGTTTTAAAAATGTACTTCCTCATTACAAATATTGTCAATTTTAGGACGTTTGGTTACAATTTGGGAGAAAACATATTATATATATAAATTCTGGTTTTGTTTACGACATTGACACCATTGGCGGATCCAAGTAATGGTTCCGGGAATTTGCCCCCTCCCCCTGTTTGTACAATCATGTATTTTTAATGAATATCTTGATGTTTTATTAAGAAATACCCCAAAATTCTTTCGAGCCTAGTGCCGCTGGGTGAAATATCATTCCAATTCAATTTCATATTGTCTGGATCCCGCCTGGACAAGCATTTGCATGTAGTTGGTGCGCTTTTGCCTATGACCGGTTTTACTTTAAATACAGTAATACGTTGCATTATATTTAGTGGAAACTGTCATTCCTTGGCATAAAGCATTATTTGATATCAAATATTTAAAGTCCTTTGACTTCGTGTTCTTGATTTTTTTCCTAGTGGGCCAATGTGTTTTAGGTTTTTCTTTTTACGAATTACCTTGTGTGTTTTACGCAAAAAAGCTCTATTCAGGCGAATAACAAGCCGTTTTTAAGTTAACAAGTATGAACCATGCAGATCTTATTTTTAGAAAACCTAGCTTTTCTTAACTTAAATGCGAAGATAGCGTAGAGGTTTGATAGCACGCAATAAAGTCACATACTTGAAAAAGGTAAAAATAAAAGATAACTATTATCCAAGAGATCAATAATTTATATGTCGTACTTTTTTGTGAATGTAAAACGTAAAAATCATTTAGATGTTTGCCCCCCACCCTTTACACACACACCAAAATGTTATGAGGAAACTTAATTTTGATATAAATCTTTAATGTCAATGACTAACATGAGTCATAATTGTTGCAGACATCCTTGTACAATAGTAAAAACGTGTGCTCTTAGTCAAGCCTTGTACCGCTCTATTCATTGTAAGGAAAATTGCCTTACTTGACCTTGAGTGAGGTCAAATTCAATGAAAGCTATAGCAGCACAGATCGCACTTTAATGAATTCCCAAGTCGGTTTAAATACGACTACTCCAGTACAATTTATTTGTGTATTGGAAATCTTTTACTTGAAAACAATTATTTGACCTCAAGGTCAAAGGTGAATGTCATATGAAAGTCCGATGGTACCAAATATTCAATTTTGTTGTAATACACATATTTGCCAAATATCTTACAACTATGTCAAAAAATTAGTAAGTTATGCCCGGCAAACTTAAGATATAGCTCTCAGGTCTATGACCTTTGAACCTGAAATAAAGTATGTTTGGACTATGTCAGATAGCGACGACAACCATTTTTCGAAAGAACAAACATTACACTTTCGTTTAAGATAATAAAAGCCCATGGGGCTTTCGGGTAATTTAAATTTTGAAAATTTGCCTCCTCGCCGCTCCTCTATTAATTTTCAAAAAGGATATCATATTGACATATGGGTTATGGTCTCTTGTTCAATTACTCCATATCCTTTCGTAAAATATTTAATACAGGAGTTTGTCTTTTAATGCAGTGTGGAGTTTGTAAAACAATTCCCCGTGTTTTAGATGTATGCTCTTTATTTTTCATAGATGTGGAGTACTTGTACATGAGATTATATCTAATGTGTACATATGAAAAAGAAAGGAAGTGGGGTAAATGTCAAGGAGACAACATCCCATATCCAGGTTAAATAACAAAATACCGAAGTAACCGTCAATTTATTTTCTGCATATGCGCATTTCGACAACTTATGTCTCATCAGTGCAGATTAAAACCAAAACATTTGGAAGTCCATTATCCAAAAAACATGTTAAATCTGATAGAGGACAAATAATCAAAACGACCCAAAACAAAACATCTAGGGGTCATCGTATGGTCTTCAACACAGTGAGGAACCTCACACCATATAGTAAGCCCTAAATGGCCCCGAAAAGGTAAAAAAGTGAATAAATCAATGAAAACAAACCACATCCAATAACCCAAATATCAAGAAACTAAACTTTTATAAGAAGGCAAGGACAAGCCAATGACCAACATATTCCTGACTTGGGACAGGCGCAAAAATTGCGGTGGGGTTAAACTCGTTTTCTTGGATCCAAACCCTCCCCCTATGTGTGGTGAATGGCTAAAAATAAATACACAAAAAGACTCACAGTAAAAATCAAACTAGAAAAAAGTCCAACTTATCAAGACGAGTACCCTTACAATGAAGTACATAAAACATGAAAACAATACACACAGGTACTGTCCGGACAAATGCTCACAGTTACTGACAGCTAGCTAAGGACATAATTTCCGTTGACTATGATATCAGGCCTTCTTACATATCAAGCCTTCATACATATCAAGCCTTCATGAACTTTGTTTATAACTTTTATCTAAATTTATGTAAAGTTCAACTCCCTCCATCATAGTTTTGTCCTTAGCTTTATTTGATTTTAATGATTATTCGAATTTCGTTCGGTTTTACGCATTTTAAACACTTTTTTCTTTTTTTTTGAAATTGTGGATTTCCTATGTTTGGGTTCTAGTGCTGCTGATGAGGAATTAATTTCCGAAATGGCCATACAGCTCATTAGAATTATTGTAGTTGGAGTTAACATAGTATTACACCATATCCTTTCGTAAAATATCTTGGTAATTAACAGATAAAGGGAAATTGAGTAAATACACGGTAAGATTAAGCAAATGGAACAATGCTTATCTTGTTGAATTTCATCTTGAATTTTCCATGATGCCAATTAACCCTAATTGGTCCTAGAATAAAATTAATATTTCAATATTCATACAGGTAAATCATTTGTTTAATTTCGACAAATAACTGTATTTTGTATTTTAATTGCACAAGAATACAATGTTAATGTTAATCTTTTACATTAAAAATTGTTCTAAACTTCAATTGAAGACCCTTCAAATGTTCGCTATTGACTAAATCATGTAATAATTGAACTATTATGTGTGGAACTGCTGTCTTTTTTTTTTAATTATGACTACAAATTTAGGTGACATAGAACCACGAGAAACACTAGCACTGCAACAGGTTCTACATTTATTCCTGTCCAGTATATTTGCTGTAATTCTGAATACTTTGTCTTTCATTACGTCAGAGGTGACGCTGTATATAGAGTTCATTGTCCTTACTGTGTTCAGAGCATTATTCTACTCATCCAACATGACTTTTATCATTTCCATGTAAGTATGAGAATTTGAGACGTCACAATCGTTTGCATGAGTGCTTGCGATTTCTGACCTTTCCGGAGCAACTAATTACACTGCTGTTTTTATGGAGTTTATTCGACCCGCACATTTTTTTTTGTTCATTGCACTGGTGTTGCTTATTAAAAAACTAAAATTTGGCTCACTTTTTTGTATGCAACTTTTTCAATTACTAGATTGTTATTTAATGCATGTGTGAGATACCACTAGTATATAGTTAAGTATTGTTAGGTTTGCATTAAAAAATATAAACAAAAATTGTTTGTGAAACATCCGGTCATACAAGTTGTTGATTGCAATAATATCAAAGAGACATGTGATGAAGTAAGTTACACAATAATATCTAAAAAAATCAACTTCAGTTCCAGTAATATATTCCATCGACATTTCACTTAATCAAGTGACCATTTAGCATAAAATGTAGGTCAGACTGACTCAATTATCATATGAAGATGTATCACTCTCCAAAATGCATCCACTGACCAAAGATGATTGATTTGCCACATGTAGTTTCCAAGACATGAACCTTAACACAACCTTGACAAAAAAAAATAATAAAGAGTCGGTAAAACATCCATAAGATTTTTGCCCGTTTTGATTGAGCTTATGGTTTTCTGATGTACAATCCCGTCATAGAGAAGGACAGTTTTCGTTAAAAAAGGAGTTGTTTTTTTTTCATATTTGAACCGTCATTCTGTTTATTATTATTTATTTTTGTACCAATTGAATAAATTTCAACTTAATATCGAAGCAAAAACCTAAAAATCATTCATCCTGAATACATGACAATATAAGGATAACATACAGAAAGACATCATAAAGGACAAAGACGAAACAAACAGAAAAAAATACAAACGCACAAAATAAAGAGCTGAACTCCTCTAAACAGGAGGATCGTAAGGTGTCTGGAAGGGTAAGCATGACCTGATTTTCGTCAGTAGTTTTTCTTGGGTTAACATCAAGGTTTTTTTTATTCTTATTTATTCGTCAATATTTATTCATTTATCATTTCTATCTCTTTATTCATTTATTGTTATTTAAGGGAGGGTTTCAATGTGCTGGCACTGGCTTTATTTGTTTATCTCATTCATGATTCATATACCTTTTCCTTCTTTATTCAACTTGTTTAGTATTACTACTGTTTTATTCAAATAACTACATTCATGATTTCTTCACAGGTACCCGTCAAAGCACACTAATGTTATATATCCAATCGTCATGGCTTCTGGAGGTATTCTTTCTACTGTCCAGTATGGCTTATTCCGGTGGTATAACTTTTATCAAGGAGCACACACTCATGTAAGTGATATTTACAGTATATTTACATACAGTGCGTCACTAGAGCCGATTACAATTCATGTATCATCTGCATATTCTCATTCAATTGCATTTCCTTTAGAGTCGCAGTTAGGATATTTTCTTTTGATTTCCTGTTACTCTCATTTTTAAGCAGACTTTCAACTGGTTCTAATTCTCATTTTTAGCTCACCTGGCTAATGCCAAGGTGAGCTTTTGCCATCACTTTGCGTCCGTCGTCCGTCCGTCCGTCCGGCGTAAATTTTTCATTCAAAGATCTTCTCCTCTGAAACTACTACAAATGGAACCAAACTTGGCCACAATAGTCCTTGGGTGGTCCCTACAAAAAGGTGTTTTTCAGGTCTGTGCGATATCCAAGATGGCCACCAGCGGGAAACGTAGTTTTAACATTGGACCCTATGGGAAAACACATTCAAATATCTTCTTCTCTGAAACTACTGAGCCAATTGGCACCAAACTTGGCCACAATAGTCCTTTGGAGGTCCCTTACAAAAAAGGTGTTTTTCAGGTCTGCGCGATATCCAAGATGGCCGCCACCGGGAAACAAAGTATTAACTTTGGACCCTATGGGAAAACACATACAACAATCTTCTTCTCTGAAACTACTCTGCCAATTGCCACCAAACTTTGCCACAATAGTCCTTTGGTGGTCCCTTACAAAAAAGGTGTTTTTCAGGTCTGTACGATATCCAAGATGGCCGCCAGCGGGAAACATAGTTTTAACATTGAACCCTATGGGAAACACATTCAAAGATCTTCTTCTCTGAAACTACTGAGCCAATTGGCACCAAACTTGGCCACAATAGTCCTTTTGTGGTCCCTTACAAAAATGGTGTTTTTCAGGTCTGTGCGATATCCAAGATGACCGCCAGCAGGAAACATAGTTTTAACATTGGACCCTATGGGAAAACACATTCAAAGATCTTCTCCTCTGAAACTATTAAACCAATTTGAACCAAACTTGGCCACAATAGTCCTTTGGTGATCCCTGACAAAAAGGGTGTTTTTCAGGTCTGTGCGATATCAAAGATGGCCACCAGCAGGAAACATAGTTTTAACATTGGACCCTATGGAAAAACACATTCAAAGATCTTTTTCTTTGAAACTACTGAGCCAATTTGCACCAAACTTTGCCAGAATAGTCTTTTGGTGGTCCCTTACAAAAAAGGTGCTTTTCAGGTCCGCTTGATATCCAAGATGGCCGCCAACGGGAAACAAAGTTTTAACATTGGACCCTATGGGAAAACACATTCAAAGATCTTCTTCTCTGAAACTACTGAGCCAATTGGCACCAAACTTGGCCACAATAGTCCTTTGGTGGTCCCTTACAAAAAAGGGTGTTTTTTCAGGTCCCCGCGATATCCAAGATGGCCGCCAGCGGGAAACATAGTTTTAACATTGTACCCTATGGGAAAACACATTCAAAGATCTTCCTCTCTGAAACTATTGAGCCAATTTGCACCAAACTTGGCCACAATAGTCCTTTGGTGGTCCCTTACAAAAAAGGTGCTTTTCAGGTCCGCGTGATATCCAAAATGGCCGCCAGCGGGAAACATAGTTTTAACATTAGACCCTATGGGAAAACACATTCAAAGATCTTCTTCTCTGAAACTATTAAGCCAATTGACACCAAACTTGGTCAAAGAAGTCCTTGGATGGTTCCTTACTTAAAAGGTATTTTTCAGGAAAAATACGTCATAGTACCTGCAGACAAAGCTTCTAACAATATTGTGTTTGTATGCAAGAAACACTATTTAGACTGTCTTGTTAAGGAGATGGATATTGACACTTCATCGGGCAATCCTACTTATTCCCCAACTACATTATCAAGGGACGAGATAATCACAAATCACACTTCTGTGTTAGCATCATTCGGTATCAAAGTTGATGAGAATAACAGTTATCTCCCATATATTTACTGGGTGCCTAAGCTTCACAAGAATCCCTACAAACAGAGATTCATTGCAGGATCTGCCAGATGCACCACTAAGCCCCTATCCAAACTTCTTACCACTTTACTGACTGCAGTTAGAGATGGTCTAAAAAGCTACTGCGAAAAAGCCTATTCCACGAGCGGCGTGAATCAGATGTGGATTCTTAAAAATTCCAAAGATCTCCTTGAACAGCTCTCCTCAAACAGTCTCGCATACTGCAATAGCATTCAAACTTTTGAATTTTCTACCCTTTATACAACTCTTCCCCATAATAAACTTAAAACAGTAATTTCCGATCTGATACATCAATGTTTCTGTACAAAAAAACGGAGAACGCAGGTATTCCTATCTGGTAATAAGAAAAGATAAAACATATTTTGTAAAGAACCACACTGAGTCAAACAAGAAATACAGTGAAAATGACGTGATTAAGATGCTTGAATTTTTGATCGACAACATTTTTGTTGAATGTGGAGGC
>MJUU01025449.1:35399-93815 GCA_002080025.1 Modiolus philippinarum
TTAAAGGATATTTACATCGTATCTACCCCAGTGAACTTGAAATTAAAGAGACAACCGATACACCCGATTCTGCTTCATACCTTGACCTTTTGTTGTACATTGACGAACATGGACGTCTGAAATCTAGATTATATGACAAACGTGATGATTTTGACTTTCCAATTGTGAACTTTCCCTTTCTCTGCAGCAATATACCTGCATCCCCAGCATATGGAGTATATATTTCACAATTAATTCGTTACTGTAGAGCGTGCAGTACATACAGTGACTTTGTGGAAAGAGCAAAAGCACTGTCACAAAAACTGCTGAGTCAGGGATATGTTCAGCCTTTGTTACTTTCGTCCCTTCAGAAATTCTATGGCCGTCACCACGACATCATAGATAGATATGAAATGTCAGTGTCACAAATAAAAACTGACATTTTCAGCTAGATTCGCGTCTTCCCTGATTTGACATTACCGGTTTCGACTTTACCCTGAATTGACCCACTGACAGTGTGACGGGTGCTGTGCACAGAGCAGGACATGCTTACCCTTCCGGGGCACCTGATGTCACTCTTGTTTATTGAGAGTTCACACTGTTAGTGCTTTAGTTTTTTGTGTTGTATATGTAACGTTCGTGTGTTTTGTGGGCATGTGGTGTCTTTGGTCTTCCGTCTTTTGGTGTTCTTGCTTTTGCCTTGTCTCTGGACTTTGATTTGTGTAATCTTGTGCTTTGTTCCTTCGGTATTCTACTGTCGTTGTTTTTTCAGGTTTGCGCGATATCTAAAATGACCACCATTTGGGAACATAGTTTTAACATCGGACCCTATGGGAAAAGAAATTCAAAGATCTTCTCCTCTGAAACTGCGTAGCCAATTGGTACAAAAATGTACCAAACTTGGCCACAATAGTCCTTGAGTGGTCCTTTGAAAAGAAAAATGTTTTTTTTTCAGGTTCCCACTTTATCCAAGATGGCTGCCAGCAGGGATCATAGTTTAACATTGGACCCCATGGGGAACACTTACAGCGGTCTTCTCCCCTTTTACTAATTGGGCATATTGGAACTATAGTTTAATTATATACATGTTTATTGGCTCTTTAACATAAAATGTCTATGTTAATCAAGGACCAGGTGAGCGATACAGGCTCTTGAGAGCCTCTTGTTTTCTCGAAGTCGGTATCTTTGGGAGTTCTAAATCCCTAACTGACCCTTATTTTTGAAATAAAGATCATATTTTCAAAAAATTGTATTTGTGAAAGCCACTTGTTTGTTTCATATATGTGTACATTTGAATATTTTATTTGAATCTTAAGCCTGGTATTCCATCAATATTTTTGGTACTTGGGTTACAGCACGGTTGTATTTCTTGGTATTATGTTTCAGCGGGTAGATTCAGCCTCTTTTGTTACAATCCGTTTTGAATTGTGGTTCTTGGCAGAATTTTAGAATGTCAGTCTTTGCTCAGCTTTCAAAACAGTTGGTGTTTATACTCAGTCCCAAATAATTTCATTAATTTCTGCACAAGTGCATTCTCTTGCACAAAGTTTTCGTTCGCGAACCCATGAAGAGTTGTTGCTCTTGGCAATCCTTCAACAAATGTCGTTCAAAGCAAGTGCTTTAAGTTTTATGGTCTTGACAACATACCTTTTAAAGCAGTCGGTCTTACAATCTCATTGAAAAAGCATTTCCTTGTGTCCTTTTAAAGTAACGACGTGTAAAAAGGACGGATAAACTGGAATAACACATAAGAGTTCCGATGTAAAGCATATTGGGACAAAGTTTTCTATGGGACAAATATTCCTCGGTTATAAAAAAATAAACTTGAATACGAATCTTCTATTTTAAAAATGCAAGAATAAGGATTTCTAACCAGTTCCGACGAAACTGATGATTGTGCTAAGTGTTCAGTGCGTTTTTGTATCAAAACAGTCAAGAAAGTGAATTACACTCTTACGAAATTGTAAAAGAACTGGTATGTTTCATATTCTCAACTTACATAAGCGAAAGGAAAGAATACCCCGATTTTAAAAACTAAATGCAACACATCTGAAAGTACAAAGAATGCAATAAAAAGTGACTTAACGATGAAAGACAAACCAAAAGTGCAAAAAATATAACCTTGGCTACAAGAAAAACAACACTGACCTTCAACATTTTAAAAAAGCGATTCAATCAATTATATAAATTAACGAAAGGATATGGAGTAAATGAACCTGAGACAAGTCTCTAACAACATGGTTAAACCAAGGAATGGAACTATCTTTTAATTGTTGTTCTTCATCTTTAATTCACAAAAATAAAATGCAAATACAAATTACGTTTTGCCTAAAAACATATTAAAAATGCTTAAATATTGTACCTGATTGTGACATTAAAATTAAATAAAGTTAAAAGAAGTTGAAGCACAATTCAATATTGCATTGATTTCGTGATCTCCCGTCATGACCAAAATCACTGTATGACTGACACAGAAATTCAAATTATTGATATAAACTGTATTCGCTGATATGTGATGTGTATATTTTTTTCTATTAAGAATTCTACATGAACCCTCTTTTAATAACCAAATCTTTTATACGGAAAAATGTCCCCTGAGCATTGTTGTTCAAAAGATAATCACAATTTTTTCAATGTCAGTTATAGGGTCTGTAAGTCTCGTCATGTGAGACCGTGATTTCACGATAAAATTGAAATATGAAAACGTTTCCCGCCAAAAAATGACGTTTTATGATTATGACGTTCAAATTTTCGTTTGAAACGTCATGTATGTTTGTTAAAAATGTAACTTCCGGGTACAATTTATGTGCCCGGAAGTTTCAAAATTAAGCGAGACGTACAGACCCTATTAGCAAAACTCTAATCAGGACAAAGCTATAGTTATGCATAGTACATTAAGGATGTTCGCTGGTCAATTAGAAAATAAGTAGTATTTCAAATAAATGTTATTTTTTAGACAATTAAAAAGCAAGTAGTTCGAGCGAAAAATCCGATAGTGTGCTGGTGTGGTTTTTGATGTATGAGTGATTAAAACTTTGGCGCGGTAATCTGAGCTCCTCTGAATTTTTCATAGGTATGATATAAGCAATGTTTATTTATGAACGAATGTGACAAAGTGAATAAGATTTGCCGAATAAAGTTTTGTCATTATCCTGCAAAAGATTTATGAAATAAATAATCAAACTAAATATTTGGCGTTCTTGTGCAAAAAAAAAATATAATGCTTTTGAATGGATAAACAAAAAATATAATGCTTTTGAATGGATAAAACAAGATAAGTCGGAAAATCTGGCAGAAATCCGGAAATGAGACCAGCGAGCATCCTTATGAAGAGACCAGCGAGCATCCTTATGAAGAGACCAGCGAGCATCCTCATGAAGACAAAGTCGCACGCAAGATAAAATTTAAAATTCTTCTCTTAATGGTTTTGACAATCTCTGGCATTGGAATGGAATAAAAAGATAACAGGAAACACCTACAATGGCCGAAAAGCATAGCCATATGCAAGAAAGTAAATAGGAGCTGGTTAACTTTTTAACAACTGGGCTGACTTTTACTATGGGCCCCGCAACAGGATCGAATAATTATCAAAATTGAAGTACAAGACCGTCTTATTCAATTTTCTTGGTCCAATAGAGGTTTCCGGGTAAGCAACTTACTTTAACTTAATTACGTACATTAACGTAATATATTTAAACATATTTGGATTATATCCCTTTCACCATTTTTTTTTCTAACTAGGTGAGGCTTTTGGAAGTTATACCACCAGAATAAAAATTATTCCACATGACACATAATTTGCATTTGATCATATTTTTCAAAATAATACTAATACAAATTATAATTCTAAAATAAAGTTGATAATTGATAACATTGTAGCCTTATAAATGTGAGTTTCAGTGCTAAACTATGTCACTTAAGAAGTATGCCGAAATATGGACGTTAAGTTGACCGATTTTGTTTTTATTTATCGTAGTAACAAATGAATTTCACCTCCATGCTTTTCATTTTTACGTCGCTTTTGTACTGTAGGTGGCAGGAATCTGACCGTTTCATGCATGCTTAAAATCATTCCTTGTGAATTTAGCCGGTACCATGAACCTGATATTGCAGGGGTGGCACAAAACGGAACAAAAATGATAGGTACATTTGTAATGGTCATACACAGGACTCAATTTTCGGCGATTTTAAATTATCCTTCTGACCTATTCCACTTGAATTTTGAGTGTATATTTATTAATTGAGTTTCTTTTTATTGTTGCTGATGTTGTTTATCACCGACTGTAAGCATTATTTTATCTATACCTTATTCGGGACAACGATCTGGTATGTGAAAGATATTTATATAAAAACCATAAAGCTCTGCACAATTTTAATTTGTCTTAATGTTTCCAAAGTGTTTACTTGCAATGTACATGTGCAGGAAATTACATAAGCAGCAAGCACTTAAAGTTATGATATTCAGCAACAAAACTCCACATACATGCAGTGCAATCTGCTGTTTAAGATATGCCTGGTCCTGACAGTTTAGTATGTAACAATGGAGATGGCGTAACAGATGGATGAATAAACAAATGAACACGAAACTAGACATTTAGATGCATGTGTGTCGATTTTTGCTACATGAAGGTGTTACCGAAGCAAAAAATGAATCATTCAGTTCTATGTCATCATTTAGCCCACTTCTGTTCGCATATATGTGCGAACACCAGTCTTCTTTTTTATTACAAATTTCAACCATCACTTCTGTTGATATACGGTAAATTCCCGTGTAGCATAAAACTTACAGAGAATTCGAAACATGCAATGGCAACACTGAAATGAAGATACGACGAAATGGCATAATCATATTTGCAATGAAAATTTAAAGTATAACCACGTTACTAAGACATTCTGAAAGTTTTGTTTCAATAATTTGACTTCAAGTGCACAGTTGAAAAGGGTAGGAGGAGGTCTGATCCCTTAATCCCAGAAAATAACCTACAATAATGGACTTTCAGGTCTTGTTTGTCACCGGAAAAGTTCTTCCATTATATAAAAAATACACGGATAATGCCAGTAAATTTTGATATATAACTGTTGAGCTATGTGTACACGATTTTTTAATCTATTTTGTAGCGCTCCGAGTTGTTTTTCGTCAATTTTAAATCTTAGTAAAACCATTGTCATATATGAAGAAAATCAGAGGACACTTCTAATTAATAATTAATTTGTTTTAGGAGGGATATCAGCATTAATTTATTCAAAAGGTCAGGAATACAATCTCATAACCGCTTTTGACATCTGAGGTTCGAGGTCGACTCATTTCTGTCTTCAATTACTCAATAGTTCCTATCTCTTGAAAGTACCGTATTCATGAATTCCAAAGCAAATATTTTTTATTGAACGGCCATAGAAAATTATATTTTACAAAAAGGTTTTGCAGCTTGTGTATGTATGTGTAATATTCTTATTAAATATATATACTATTTATGGCAATATGTTAATAGCTATCAAATAACTAAATACCGAAGTTACTGTGAATTTAATTTCTGCATATGCGCATTTCGACAACTTATGTCTTATCAAAAAGATATTAAAGTATTGTGAATAAAATTCCAATCATTTACCAGTCTGATATTGATTCCGTTAACCTACACTTAAAAAATTAAAATCATGAAAAAAAAATATCTGAAATTAAAAAAAGCGAGATAACTCGAGCCTTACGTTTGTTAAGTTGTTTATGTTTAAGTACGTAAAGTAAAGTAGCTTATTCGGACGTCTCTACTAATAATATATAGTTTTATTTCTTTGTTTTCAGGTACGAATATTTATGACGACATTAGCAGCAGTGTCTCTTATCAATCCTCTCGCCGTCTTAATGAAAGGACTAGGAATTTCCAGATCTGATGCTTGCTGTGGTGTCAAAGCTTACGATGAATCATCATATATTCCGCTTTCATAATTGATATGTAGACGTTTGAAATGAATGAAATTGTATGATCAGAATGGAGTTTCTAATTGAATAAAGATGAGAATATATTCCCTGTGTTATAACTCAAGAAAAGTTTTTGGGAGCAACAATACGGCCCAACAATTTGAAATCATAAATACAGAGGACCACTGTTTCAAAAATTGATACGTAGGAGTTTGTTATTTCTGTCGATAAAACATATATTCCTGTGGACATTAATTAGACATTCTGTTTAGAATAATAAATTGAAATGACAATGGCTGCAACTTTTCAATTAAAAGAAATTTTGCATAGTTATATCAAAATTATGAAGAAAAATTAAATCCGAAAAATGAGTTTGTTATTTAATATAACTCCCATTTATCCATAAAGTTAAGAAAGTGCATAGCTTTGACTTTTGAACCCGATGTTTGTAAATAAAGATACACATCGTGGATCTTTTAAGATTTGTTCGATTTTTTTTAATCTTTTTTCTTAGAAAATTGAAGATTAAAAACAATGGAAGATATAGAGGGGTTTCTTCAGGGCAGAGCCCCCTGCTCCCTTATTTTTTTTTTACATCATTGGCAAAGTTCTGGCAAAACGTGAGAGAAAAGCCTGGCCCTCAGCACTTAGAATACTTCTTATTCAAAAAGCTGGATCAAAAATTGATCAATCTTTTTAAATGTCATAACTACAAATATATAAATTGGTGAATATATCCGATATCATCTGCACTGAAAAGAAATTAATTGTCGAAATGCTGAATATATATTTACATACAATATCTAAATTTCAAACTTTTTGTTTAAAACTAAGGAGTACCTCCCTCATGCAAAGCTCTGTCCTTAGCTGATTTTGGCTTTCAATTTAGGTCCTTTTGAGTATTTGTTCCCTATCAGCTTTTAAACATCTTTCGATTTAATGTTTAGCTTTTATCTGCACTGAAGAGGCATGAGTTGTCGAAACGGCAATATGCAGAAAATAAATTTATAGTAACTTCGGTATTTTGTTATTTATTCAAATTATGTGCATCTACTCTATATCCTTTCATTGCTTATTATAGTAACATCAGCATCAGCATCAGCTTTATCTCTGTCAGATCCAATGGCTTGCTTCAAATTTTGGTTGTAAGAGTAATACACACCCACTCCCACGGAAGACCTTATCAAACCCCTTTGATTTATCGAGTTCGAGCTTTGGTTTACTTATCTATTTGAGAAACGCACTTCAACATGGATGGATTATAAATATAATCTCTCCAGTGAGTTTGGTATCCTTTGTTTTGTCATTAAAAGCAACTCTTAGTCTAATAAAGTAAAACAATGTATAAACTTAGCAACAGTTGTCCTGGACTCGAACACTTTTTACGCCTGTTGCCCCTTTTTGTTTTTTGTTTGTTTTTTTTTTTTGTTTTTTGGTTTTTTTTTGTCTTCTTCGTAGTACCATTACTGTAATGTTCATTTCGATTTTGTTTGCCTTGAGTTTATTGTCTCTATTTGTGTTGCTTTTATATTGTCTGTTTTTATCGGATATTTCCGTTTCCGGTTAGTGCATCTAATTCGCCTTCTAATACACAATGATGAAAACCTTATATATTTTTGCTCTGCTAACTTCGTATCGATTCATTAAAGCATAAAGGCAGTCATGAATCTACGAAAGCCGATAAGGCTCGGAAAGAAAAAAATTCTTATCGCGTAATAACGAGATAATTATCTCGTAATAACGAGATAATTATCTCCTTATAACGAGATAATTATCTCCTTATAACGAGATAGTTTCTCGATATAACCCGATAGTTTCTCGTTAAAACGCGATAATTATCTCGTTATTACGAGATGGTTTCCACATTATAACGCGATAATTATCTCGTTATAACGCCATAATGGTGTATTATGTCGTAATAACGAGAAAATTGTCATTTATCTCGTTATAACGCGATAATTTTCTCGTTATAACGCGATAAATACAATATATATTTTCTCGTTTTTACGACAGTGTTATCTCGTAATTTTTACAAAGACTAAAATTCTTAATTTTAACAAAGCGGGCAGACATTTAAGGCATAAATTTGTCTTGAAAACTGTATATAAATATCTAGGAATTTATTTTTGTGCATCTGGCTCCTTCGCTTTTGCTCAAAAAGAATTACATCAGAAAGCACAAAAAGCATACTTGTCGAGATAATTTATCGCAACTTTAATTTATCTAGATGACAGAAATAGATTTCCATACAATATAACAAGTATCTCTTTGTTTCTAAAGCCCATTGGAGAATTTTCAGTTTATGAAATAAGGAGACTAGCAAACAAATCACTAAATTTTTTGCACCAGTATTTGCCAAATCCTAAATTTATCTGGTCGCAAGTATCACCACGTAAAAATTGGCGATACTCTGTAAATGCAAAAGCTATGGATAAATCTAGACAAAGGTTAAACAATTTACACAGCGACACGCTGTATTCATTTAGGTAGTGCATATTTAAAAACCCAAATTTAAAATTGTCTGAGCCGTCAGACTTTAAAGTTTGTGTATCCACTGATTTATTGACTTTCAGTTTGTGTATCCATTGACTTATTTACTTTATAGTATGGGTTTAGAGTTTGGTCCAGCAGTATAGGTGCCGCTTTCCGCACATTGTGGCGGAGGTCATATCATGCCAAGATTTGTCATGACCTGACCTTTGGCGAAAGCGCGGCACAGTTTAAAGTTATTTTAGTATGTCTTGGCTACTGATCCCAGGGTCAAAGATACACGTTTAAATGAATATGCAAACTGTGCTTTGAAAATTTTGATTTGAAATTTATTTGCCAAAGGTATTGGAGAATAGATATTTGCTTATGTGACTACCTACATTAACATGATATTGAATGTATGACATTTGATTATGTGCCATTTGTGTACCATTAATGACATTTGCTATTGTGCCATTTATGACATTTGCTATTGTGCCATTTATTGACGTTTCCTTGTGTGTCATTATTGACGTTTGCTTGTGTGCCATTGTTGACGTTTGCTTATGTGCCATTATTGACATTTGCTTGTGTGCTATTATTGTGTGCCTTTATTGACGTTTGTTTTTGAATTAAGAGGCAATTGCAGAAAAGATACAGCCGCGACCAAACATCGCCAAATGTAAAAGGGTTAAATAATTTTAAACTTTAACGCTTTTCTTTATTTCAAACAATTTACGGGCTAGAGTCCGGTTGAGCATCAGCCATCTTTTTGCACATATCGTCCGTAAATCTGTGACTTTTCATCTCTTTGCATACGTCGTTCGTAGGTCTATGAATAGTTATCTCTTTGCATACGTCGTCCATGAATTCATTTGTTATTTTGGTAAATTCTGTTGTATATTTTCTATGGTTGGTTATGCCGTTTTCTTCGATAATCACATCTATTCGTTATTCGAATAGATATATATTCATAGAGAAACGTCGAGTTATCGTTCTTTGTACATTTTGCTCGTTTGAACCACGTTTCCTGTTTAAATGGGTTATCTCCGTTAGTATATATATATATATAGGGTATTACGTCAGATTCCGGCCCTTTTTTCCGAAACATCACAAAGGTAAACATCCAAATTTGCTCTCTAAATAACTTAGCAAAAAATTGAAAACCCAACCGTGAACCCTCCCTACAATTATGCTTTTGATTAGTCATTTGTATATAGAACATGTGCTGCTGCTTGTTCTTATATATTTTTCAGTTGACTGTGAAAATATTTTGATGACCTTTTTCGATGCGACTGATCAGAGAAATGTCATGAAAAGGATTGTGATCACATGGATAGAACCTAAGTACCATTGCAGGCGAAAGTGCGGCACAGTTTAAAGTTATTTTAGTATGTCTTGACTACTGATCCCAGGGTCAAAGATACACGTTTAAATGAATATGCAAACTGTGCTTTGAAAATTTTGATTTGAACTTTATTTGCCAAAGGTATTGGAGAATAGATATTTGCTTATGTGACTACATACATTAACATGATATTGAATATATGACATTTGATTATGTACCATTTGTGTGCCATTTGACATTTGCTATTGTGCCATTTATTGACTTTTGCTCGTGTGCCATTATTGACGTTTGCTTGTGTGCCATTATTGACGTTTGCTTATGTGCCATTATTGACATTTGCTTGTGTGCTATTAGTGTGTGCCATTATTTATGGAATGCCAAAAGGGTCAAAATTCTAACATTGCAACTCTGTTTTTTGAAACTGTGAAAATGTAACTTGTTAATTTGTAATTCGTAATTTGAAATTCTTTCATTGCAACTGCGAAAACGTAATTACTTTATTGTAACTCTACAACTGTCAATCTGAAACCGGTAAACTAAAACTTGTAATACTGCAACTTCGAAAATGTAAATGCGTAATTTGAAATGCGGAACGCGAGACTTGTAACTTGTAACTTGTGAAGTGTTATTGTGACAACAAATTGCTTTATTGCACTTCTCTATATTTGTCAGTTTGTGACGGGTAAACTCAAACTTCTTATTTTGTAATAATGTTGTTGCGCCCGTACGAAATTGTCGACTGGTGATTTGAAATGCGAGACTCGAGATTTGTAACTGGGGACTTGTAACTTGAGAAATGTTATTATGACGACAGATGGTGCCTCATGTACGGAAGCCGTGAGGGGGCATGAAAAGGATGAAATTTTTTTTATTCGTTATCTCGAGAAAACAAAATATTGTTTTATCGTGATAACGGATTGTTTGACCGTTATCTCGAGAAAACAAAACACTGTTATATCGTGATAACAGATTAATTTACTGCTGTCTCGAGAAAACAAAACACTGTTGAGTCAATGCCCAAACTTATATGGGCAGATATAGAGTACCCGGACTAATAATTATAAACTTTTGGTCCAGTTGGATACGTACTGACGGCGGACTTTTAATTATACGACGCCGCCATTCTAAACTGACATTCTTTTACCAATCGATTTATCATAAATTAATAAATAAGTGATCAAAACGAATAGAATACAACACAAATAGCATACAAATATAATAATAAAGTCAAATATCTAAAATTTAACCACTTTGTCAATTGTAAAATACAAAACACCAGACTCTTTGAGATCTAAATCTATAGATGACTGTCATTACAAATCGACAGTCTGTTACCGATCTTTCATGTATATTGATTAATAAATCAATATTTTTGTCCCCGCCGTTAGATGACGGGGGGGGGCATTAAGTTTTACCCCTGTCTGTACGTCCCGTCCATCCGTTTTCGTCAAAGATTTCTACATGTACTACATGTACAATTAATTTAATATTTGGTTTGAAGCTTAAGTATGGTGATTTGTACATTGTCTCTCGCACATTTACGTCCTGTTTGCCGATACTATGATTGAAATTTCGAACACATGTAACAATTATAGTATACACCTATTTACTGGCTATGAGAACAATAGCAAGTTTATGGTTTCCCGAGACCCAACTATTTCCCGACGCGAAGCGAAGGGAAACCATAAACTTGCTATTGTTCGAATAGCCAGTAAATAAGTGTTTAATTGTACCGAAATTAAACATCAAAGGTATCAATGTGACGTCATCGGTACATAGTTCATCGTCCTACTTAATGACCAGTAAATAGTTCACCGTCCTATTTAATGACCAGTAAATAGTTCGTCACAAGTCAATAGTCCTTGAAACTATTGACCGGCAAATAGTCTGTTTGTGACAAGTGTGAAAAAATAGTAAATTTATCAAATAAAAAAATTGTATAGAAAATACATACTGAGGTATAATAATATAACTAATTGACCGTCGTGAATATCAATAAAAATGTCACGAGTGCCGAACAGCGCAGAAGGATTAAACGAGTTGCGGAACTTTGTTCCACAACGAGTTTAATCCACTGCGTTGATCGACACGAGTGACATTTTATTGATATTCATGATTATCGATTAGTTATGCTTTTTATTATATAGATTTTCTACTCAAAAACCGAGATTTTAAATGCGGATTATTTTTTCATTTCAATACGCCAGTTGTTTACTTGACGACGACTTTGAAGAGATATTGTGACGTCACTTCATTAAGACGTCATCAGGTGACTAGAAATTCTTTATTTTCACCGGTAGGTAAGTAAGTAAATGCTTTATTCAGAGAGGGTGACTCAATTAGAACTTGTCTAATTTTCATTGAGGCCTTCTTATAAACATACAAATATATCACTAATGCAAATATAAAATACAATAATATACATAATATCATATTACAATATTAATTCAATAAACTTCATTTGACCACTGGAAAGTCTCCAGTGTCCAAAAAATAAGAAAAACAAGATGATTTAAATGATTCCAGGTTTTTACATATTTTAATACAAAATGGTAGATTATTCAATAACTTGACTGCCGAGTAATTGAAAGATCTTTTATAAAAATTTGTATTTGATCTCGGCAAAAACAAGTCATTTTTTGAAGCAGATCTTAAGTGATAATTTTGAAATTCTTCGTTTGTAGATATAAATAAATATTTAGGAACAAGTCTATTTACTATTTTATACATTAGAATACATTTTTAATAATTTACTCTATTTGTAAAAGATTTCAACGATGAAAACATAAATTGGATGGAGATGACATCTCACAATCAAGTATAATTCTTGCAGCCCTTTTTTGAAGCTTTAAAATTCTATCCGAATATTTTTTAGGTATACTTCCCCTTGATTTTATACAAAAGAGATATTTTAGATGATATTATTTTACATATTCGATTTACATGTTCTTCCCAGCTTAAATTTTCATCTACGTATACACCAAGTAATTTGAATGAATTAACATTTTCAAGAGTGTTCTCATTAATTTGAATATCCAATGGTAACTTGGCAAGTTTTTGTTTTGAGCCAAGTGCCATACACTTAGTTTTTTGTTCATTTATTTCCATGCTATTATTCTGGCACCATTTTTCGATATTCATAATATCATTTTGTAAAGTATCATTTATATATTCAATGTTTTTATCATGACAATGTAGAGTTGAATCATCTGCATATAAATCCAAATCAGATTTTTCAACATAAAGGGGCAAGTCATTGATATATAAATTATGAATAAAAGAGGTCCAAGAACTGACCCCTTAGGAACACCATATCTTATTTCATTTCTATTAGATTTGATATTGCCAAAATGAATT
Organism: Modiolus philippinarum; assembly: GCA_002080025.1. Classification (NCBI taxonomy): domain Eukaryota; kingdom Metazoa; phylum Mollusca; class Bivalvia; order Mytilida; family Modiolidae; genus Modiolus; species Modiolus philippinarum. The sequence continues at coordinate 48,470 of MJUU01025449.1, forward strand.
TCTTGTTGTCTATGACCTAAATATGACTTTAACCATTCCAATGCCTTTTCCCCAACGTTATAGTGTTTAAGTTTATCTAACAATATGACATGATTAACAAGATCAAAAGCTTTACTAAAATCTATAAATACATTACCAACTATTTCACCATCATCAAGATGTTTTAACCATTCATCTACTACTTTTGTTAGAGCAGTCTGACACGAATAACCAGGACGAAAACCTGATTGTGCTATATGCAGTAATTTGTTACAATTTAAGAACTCATATAGCTGGGAACAAATATGTCTTTCAAAAATTTTAGAAATGGTACATAAAACAGAAATAGGACGATAATTTGAAAGAATATCCTTTGCACCTCCTTTATATATGGGGGACACTCTAGCATGCTTTAATGTGTTTGGAAAGCGACAGCTATCTATGCTTTTATTTATAATATGACAATATGACATTTATTTAACTGAGAAAACTCGATATATCACCGTTATCTATATAATAAAAGACAAAATTTTCGTCGAAGATTTCTCAGTTTTTTATACGTACAACTGATTTGATATTTGGTGTGAAGCTTTAGTATGGTGACTTGTACTTTGTCTCCCCTTTTCAGATTCGTCATAAATTTACTTCCTGTTTGCCGATACTATGATAAAAATTTTGAACACATGTAGCATTACTAAACATTTGGCGGGGCATCCGTGTCTCATGGACACATTTTAGCTCACCATGTAAGCTTTTGTTATCACTCGGCTTCTGTCGTCCGTTAACTTTTCACATTTTGACTATCTCCTCTGAAACCGCTGGACCAATTTAAGCCAAACTTTACAGGAATGATGTATAGAAGGTCTTTCACAAAGATTGCCCATTTTTTTCGATCCGCTAAAAAGCATGGATGAAAATACTTTAAAATTGGACCCTATCGGAAAATGCTCATTTTGGCTATCTTCCCTGAAACTATACTGAAGTAAACTGAACCAAACTTTACAGGACTGATGTATGGAAGGTCCTTTACAAATTGCTCTTGATATAGCTGAAATATTGCTCAGTAGACGTTAAAAGATATTCAATCGATCAATCAATCACGATATAACAATGTTTTGTTTTCTCGAGATAACAGTAAATTAATCTGTATTTCTCGAGATAACGGTTAAGCAATCCGTTATCACGATATAACAGTGTTTTGTTTTCTCCAGATAACAGTTAATTAATCCGTTATCACGATATACCAGTGTTTTGTTTTCTCGAGCTAACGAATTAAAAAAAATCTTCCATCGTTTTTATGTCCCCTCACGGCTTCAGTACTACGGCATGAGGCGCCATCTGACGTCATGATAACATTTCTCAGGTTACAAGTCTCCAGTTACATATCTCGAGTCTCGCATTTCAAATCACCAATCGACAATTTCGTACGGTTGCAACAACATCATTGCAAAATAAGAAGTTTGAGTTTATCCGTCACAAACTGACAAATATAGAGAAGTACAATAAAGCAATTTGTTGTCACAATAACACTTCACAAGTTACAAGTTACAAGTCTCGCGTTCCGCATTTCAAATTACGCATTTACATTTTCGAAGTTATTACAAGTTTTAGTTTACCGGTTTCAGATTGACATTTGTAGAGTTACAACAAAGTAATTACGTTTTCGCAGTTGCAATAAAAGAATTACAATTTCAGAATTTCAAATTACGAAGTACAAATTGGCAAGTTACAGTTGCAATGTTAGAATTGTTACCCTTTTGGCATTCCATAATTATTGACGTTTGATTTTGAATTAAGAGACAATTGAAGAAAAGATACAGCCGCGACCAAACATCGCCAAATGTAAAAGGGTTAAATAAATCTAAAACTTTAAACGTTTTTCTTTATTTAAAACAATTTACGGGATAGAGCCCGGTTGAGCATCAGCCATCTCTTTGCACATATCGTCCGTAAGTCTGTGACCTTTCATCTCTTCGCATACGTTGTTCGTAGGTCTATGAATAGTCATCTCTTTGCATACGTCGTCCATGAATTCATTTGTTATTTTGGTAAATTCTGTTGTATATTTTCTTTGGTTGGTTATGCCGTTTTCTTCGATAAAGGTGCCATATACCGGAGATGGGAATATTACTGCTCAAAAATGGGAAATTCACTATTGGAAAGTTGAAATTATCACGCTTGTCGTAAAGAGTTGTCAATGTAGAGGTATAGGTTCAGGTATGATGCTGATGATGGTGCAACAGTAGTTTTTTTTTAAATTTCCAGTTCATTTGGGTATATAAGATGAAGGTTATCCTTAAATTGAGAATAGTTTAATGAAAGAACATTATCTATATAATGTAAGCTTAAATTAAAGGACTTTTTTCTCAAATAACCCTTGAATGAACCTGACTTCATACGAATAAGGACATAAATCTGCTAAAAGTGGCGCACAATTAGTCCCCATAGGTATCCACAATGTCTGCTGGCAAACCTGTCCTCACAATTCTACACAAAAAAATCCAGCATTGCGATGACATCCTCTCTGTATATTTTTTGTGTGAATCAGTGTGATTTTTGACAAAATATGCCAATCTTTACCTATCACCAAAAAGGAAATTGAATGTTTCATTTTATTAAATACAGTTATAACCAGATTACTGTTACCAGCTACAATTTTTACAAATGAAACTAGAATCTTCAAACTTTTACCACAAAATCTAAAAATATTGCCCTGATAAGACCCATTTTAGAAAGAATAAGGTTACAATAAAAAGAAATGATAGATTCGCATCCTCCTCTCTCGATATCTTCGGCCCTTAAAATAGTGTGTTAGAATTATGATCATTTTGTCTCAAATTCTACAGCATATTTTCACTATAAAAGATAAGGCGCCTATATTTCACAACTCATTCGATGTTGTCGTGCCAGTACTTTGTACGGCAATTTTTTAAACGCTGTTTTAGGACCTAGGATTTTTTAATGGCATAATCTTTTTTTTTTTTTTTTTTTTTTTTTTTTTTTTGGGGGGGGGGGGTATTTTGTATTTTTTTTAAGTAAACTATAAGATGTTTTCGGAAGAAAAATGTCTTGAGAATGTAACATGCGGGCAAAAGGCATATTAATATCGCAACCCTTCAACCAATTAGTTCGAACAGACTAAATGTTGTTGAGAGGAAATTTTATTGTAAGTTAAGTAATTATTTAAGATTTCTTTAGCCTGTCAAATAAACAAAACTGCACCAGTTATTTAAAAAAACTTTACCAGTAAATATAAAGCAGAAATCAAGGTAAATATTGCTGTATTATTTGAATTGAAGTGGTGGGTGCAAAAAAAAGGAGATATAAAACCACATTTTAGATGACAATAAAATACCACTACAAATATTTTATTGCATTTTATATTAACTTGATAAAAAGACGCATGACTGTTAAACTTCCAATTGTCCCCTCTATCATAAGTGAAACACAAGTGACGAATCTTTCATATAGCAATAAATTTGCAATGTGATGTATGATCATGACATTACTGTAAAGGGAGTAGCCAGTTAAATAGGGAAATAATTTGTATGAATAGGTGATCACTGAAAAACGCTTTAGCAGTAACATTCTGTCTTCCCTTGTGTGCAAGATATACATATATCGATTAATACACAATATTGTATACTCATTTGAATATCTACAATCTGATTTGTTCAAATCGTTTCACATGAAATCGAGCAAGCTCTCGGGTGACCTTAATTTCTCGGGAAGAGAAACCGATGATCACACTATATCTAGGGTGGCAATAGAACCTCTAACATTATGATGACTTCGACAACAATTGTAACTGTTTAATATCAACCGGAACACCTTTATCATTGAAGACATATGTTGGGAATGCTTAACACTCACATGGGTGGGTTGACCAGTATATAGTACCATCCTACAACCAGGGTTTAATATGTTCACATTTGACAAAATCTAGCACTACACCGTATAGTGGAACAAATGGGATTCTGAACCAATTGTAGTTTATGGTGCAGTGACGTCACGCTACGGTACATATATTACATCATACGTAGTAGTGTAGTGTTGGACTGGATGCGATATCATATGGTAAGCTTAACGTCAACGGAAGATGTGAAATTGATGTACAGGGTTGAAAGTGAACAGAGGAAAAAAAAAACAAAAGATGCGATTGCTTCAAATGATATCCTCAGATAAGTAATGGATACAGCAGCATTAACAACAGAAAAATCAACAGTTTTTATCGCAAACAAGAACAATAACAGCAGCAGCAACAACAACAACAATAGCGGCAACATAATTGAAAACATCAGCAACAGCAATAACAGAAGCAGAAACATCGATAATAACAGCACCAAGATCATCGGAAACATCAGCAACAACAATAACAGCAGAAACAATATCAGCACCAACAACAATAACAGCAACAGAGATATCAGCAGGCATAATAGCACTATCGGCAAGAAGCAACAACAACAGCAAAGTCAATAACAAGAGAAGCATGCAACAACATCAACAACAGCAGCAGCAGCAACAACAAAAACGAAAACAGAACATGTTAAACTATTAGCGTCATCGATCAGTCACGTGACTAAAGTGGCTACCTGTGGATTGTCGTATTTGATACATAGAAATATAACGATAGCTTGTAAAAAATAGAAAATACCAAGATTGAAAATTGCGTTCTTTAAAATGTACAACTATGTGCTTATTCTACATAAATTTCTCTTTCTTTCGGTATAATTATTTTGAGAATCAGAAGAGGTTTAGTCTCGTCAAAATTGATTCTAAAATTTCACATATTTTCACATGTATTCCCTATTTAATGCATTGTAAATATCGAATTTTTTGTGAAGTATCCCCTTTTTAGAACTTAATTGCGAGAGAACTAATACACTTTTCTAATTTGTACAACTATGTGGTAAAAAAAGATAAACTAGGCTATCCGTCGGTGTAATTCTTTTCACTTAAGACAAAGATCTTATCTCGTCAAAATCGATTTGAAAATCGACATTTTCACTGATTCTACACCAGACACCAGACAATATGGCGACAGCTAGATTGTGATGACCCAACAACATAAATTGTCATTCATAATATTTTGCTTGTCAATATTTTAAGATACAATTACTTTTAAAATGAACAATTTATAACTATTTAAAATACACANAAAAAAAAAAAAAAAAAAAAAAAAAAAAAAAATCGAAAAAACAAGTTTGATCAGAGCAGACTGATTATGGTTCAATTGTTTTATGACCCATGACAGCCACCCCTGATGTTGATTGTGCTAATAAACAATTTTCACCTGTGATACCTGTGGCTTAATTACGTAAGAATTGACATGGTGATGATATGCATCACGTGTGTAACAAATGTGTGTTGTGTAGTCAACCACTATGATAAATTGTATTTTGTAGCAAGGATGTATATGAAAGTCTTTGAAGCATTCGCTTATTTTTGTTACGTGTATTCCCAATGATCATTTTATAATAATGCTTTATATTGGTTATTCTTTTATTTTTTACATTTTATTAACCTTATGTAACATTTAAAAATATTTCTAAAGTATACATATAATATAATATATCATGACAATCACTATCGTTTACTCGTTAAATAATACACAGGTACCAGTACAATTCACGTTAACCAGTTCGCATATGACCGACAGAGTTACATTTCCTAAAAAAGTCGCTAATAGCTTAGTATGAGAAGAAACATCGATAATAACAACAGCAGCATCATCAAAAACATCAGCAACAACAACAACAAAAACACCAGGAACAACAAACACAGAAGCAACAACAAAAACAACGGCAACAACAAAAACAGCAGCAACAAGAAAAAAATCAGCAACAACAAAAACAGCAGCAACAACAAAATCGACAGCAACAACAAAAACATCAGCAACAACAAAAACAGCAGCAACAACAATAACATTAGCAACAACAAAAACAGCAGCAACAGTATCAGCAACAACAACAATAACAGCAGCAACAACAAAAACAGCAGCAACAACAATAACAGCAACAACAATAACAGCAACAACATTAACAGCAACATCAATAACAGCAACAACAAAAACAGCAGCAACAATAAAAACAGCAGCAACAAAAAAAAACAGCAGCAACAACAATAATATCAGCAGCAAAATAAAAACAACAATAGCATCAGAAACAACAATTACAGCACAGCTACAATAACAGCATCAACAACAATATCAGCAGCGATAAAAACACTAAAAGCAGTAATAATAACAGATGAAGCACTTATAAGAGCAACAAACAATGTGAATAAAAGCAGAAGCTGCTATATACCACCTTATGTTTCTTAGTGCAGCTCAAATAAAAACATTAGATTTCTATTATCTAAGTTATAAACGTTCTGTTATTGTCTTCAGAAAAAACCAATTACCTGAAAATATATACATATACAAACAATGAAACTAGCTTTCACCTGCCTTTTATTCAGTTTTCACTTTCTTTTTTCTTGGCAACGGGATAGAGAAATCCCGTGATTTGAAGGGGATGAGATGAGCGTATCTCACCTATCGTAGGGTGGGGGCGGGCTTTTTCATATGGACCGTAAGCACGTGCGAAAAAATCAAGATGTCTGTCATCGCTTGGAATTTTCATGCGATGTATCCAGTGTTTTTTGCTGTTTTATTTATTTACTCCTACTATATGTATAAAGAATGGATATGAAGAGTTTCACAAACAATTTATCGTGAATCGCTAGTAATGCAGTTTCTTTTTAAACGGAATTTTAAAATTATTCGCGACAATTGTTGACAAACAATTGTTGACAACAAAGTTACCATTCAGCTTTGGTTAACATTTACAAATTGTATAGAGAAAAGGCAAGAAATGGTATTAAACCCTCGTGAGAAAAGCCAGAACCCTTAAGCTAAGATATTTTTGTCGATTCCTCGGCAAACCTCGCGATGGACATGACACCTTATCCCTCTAAATCAGCCTATCTCGCCTTTTTCCTCGGATAGATACTATGTATCTATCATAGAAAAAAAATATTAATACTATAACTAATCCAAGATTCTGATTATCGCAAAATATTCAACGAATGATCGAATGAGGCGTTTCGATCATGAGTTGAATATTTTCGGTAATTAGAATCAAGGATTAGTTATAGTTTTTATTATATAGATCTACATGCATATTTGACACTTCCGTTGATGATTCATTTCATGAACTACGTTTTCAAGATTAATCCGCTGTGATATTCACTTAACAGCAACGTTGACCATGTCTATTGTGACGTCGCTTCCTATAGTGAAATGGTGGAAAATAATTTCACAGTTAATTATCACTTTTCCTTCACTGGGAAGTCTCAATCTTTCACCGCTATCTATATAATAATATAAATAATACATACAAAATTTGGATATACTAGTATATAAATAGCTTTTGGCGATTTGAAGCAACAAATAATATTCCCACGTATTGCCCTTCTTTATCTTGACCATTTAACGTATACTACTTAGAAATATATTAATAATGCAGGTAAGAGGTTAGGAAATGTTTAGGGATTTCTGTCAGATTTTCGGAATCATCGGCTTTTGTCCATTGAAAGCATTATAATTTTTTGCCTGTGGACCTTCCTATTCTTCCCATAATTTCATTTTATACATCTTTATTATCATTCTGTTAAAATCTTATTAAATTCTATTTATTTTTTCACATTTATTCATGGTAAGACTTTGCTAATGTTAATCCTATGAAAAATTGGAGGAAATTCAGTTTCCCGCCAAATATTGAATAAAAAAACTAATTTTCAAAAACGATATAATCCACCTATCAATGTTGCGTTCAAACCGGATTCAAGTTCTGATACTATATGGAAAAAAATCAATACATCATTACATTGAGAGGGAATCACTATTTAATGAACATTGTTGAGCTAAGGGTGGTTTATATTGAATCTGTTGTAGCGTCAATTAAAATTTAGTTAAAGAATTGTCATGTAGGAACAATTATAAGCATACACTTCAATTTCATAAATATTTTGTTTTTTATGTGTCATATATTCATTTAAGTATGTCCAGAGTCCAGTCACTCCGTCTTACTGGTATTTGAGGCGATCGTTTCCGCCATCAATTAGAGTGCCTATCTCGTATTCGTTCACTTGAATTACTTTTTTTTAATTTTCTAGCAATTTGAAATCCTATTTATCTTTAAATTGAGTAGCAACCCCTTAAGAACTTCCCGAGGACAGAGGTTGATTGTGTCGACAGAGTAGGCAAAAGCTATGCATGGATCGACCGTCATTTGGGATATGATGTGTCCAAAGTTTAATCGTAGCCAGGAACCGATCCAAAATGCATGTGGTAAAAATTGTTATGGGTGAATTTTAAGAACAGTTACATTGTAGATCGCGTATTGCATACAGAATCGAAAAGTATAAAATTCAATACATGACCAAAATATAACTTATATCTTACGTCATTCTATTCTACTGTGTGTTTCTTTGTCTAATGTTTATTCCAAAACTTCATAAGAATCCATACAAACAGAGATTCATTGCCGGGTCTTCCAGATGCACCACTAAACCTCTTCCACAGCTCCTCACTACTTTGTTGACCGCAGTCAGAGATGGCCTGAAAAACTACTGTAATAAAGCTTACTCCACAAGCGATGTGAATCAAATGTGGATTCTTAAAAATTCAAAAGATCTCCTTGAACAGCTATCCTCAACCAGTCTTACCCATTGCCATAGCATTCAAACCTTTGACTTTTTTACTCTTTATACAACCCTGCCACACAATAAACTTAAAACAGTGATTGCAGATTTAATACATCAATGTTTCTGCACTAAAATGGAGAACGTAGATACACCTATTTAGTTTTAGGGAAAAACAAGACATACTTTGTTAAGAACCACACTGATTCAAACAAGAAGTACACCGAGACTGACGTAATCAAAATGTTAGAATTTTAGGGACAATAGGGATTTCTATGGGAACTAACTTTGGTGAAACTCGCTGCCATTAATTAGAACCCTTTGAAGTAACAACGGAGCTTCAGTGGGGCAAATATTGGGTCCCTGCGTCCTGCAATATTGCCACAGGAATTCTCTCTACCAGGGGTTTGCTAGGCCCAGAGAATTCTACCCTCCCGCAAATACGTGGATCAAGATAATACACTGAATGACCGCTTTTAGCTGACCTTTTCCTTTACTCGTACGAGGCCAAGTTTTCAAAGAAAACAAATATATTTAGCCCAGTCCTTAATTTCAGCTTCCGCTACATAGACGATGTACTTTCTCTTAATAATCCTAAATTTAAGGAGTATTTACATCAGATCTATCCCAATGAGCTTGAAATTGAAACAACTGAAACACCTACTTCAGCTTCGTACCTAGATCTGTTATTGTATATTGACGACGATGGACTTTTGAAATCTAAGATGTATGATAAGTGTGATGATTTTAATTTCCCAATTGTGAACTTTCCCATTCTAAGCAGCAATATACCTACCTCTCCAGCCTATGGAGTGTACATTTCACAGTTGATTCGCTACTGTCGAGCGTGTAGTTTGTACAGTGATTTTTTGAACAGAGCAAAAACACTGTCCCAAAAGCTGCTTAGTCAGGGATTTGTACAAACTATGTTAATTTCATCCCTAAAGAAATTCTATGGCCGTCACCATAACATCATCGAAAATATGACGTGTCAGTATCCCAAATGAAAGTGGACATTTTCAGCTAGATTCACGTCTTCCCGGATTTGACTACCGACTTTGAGATTTCCTGGATTGACCCACTTACAGTGTGACGGGTGCTGTTAACAGAGCAGGACATGCTTACGCTTCCGGAGCACCTGATGTCACTCTCAGTTTCACTGGAGTTCACACTGTGAGTGCTTTGTTTTGAATGTTGTAATTTCTGTTTCTGTACTTTGTGTCTGTCTAGCGTCGTTGTTTTGTGCCTGGCGTCATTGTTTTCTGTGTTCTCGTTTTGGCCATGCATTTGGACTCCTATTTTTGTAAATTTCACTCCTTTGTTCCTTCGTTATTCTACTGCCGTTGTTCCAAAGCAGTTCATGAAACTGAACATGCATAAAAGAGTTGTACTTAACAATAGTAATTTGGCGAGAATGAACATGCATTGAAAAGTCTATACGTAATAACAAGTTATTAAAAGAGATTTAACAAGCATATAACAGTCTTTACCTTCAATAAGTTATTCAAAATAAATGATGAACTACATAAATTTAAAAACATCGATTACATCGTATCAAGTACGGCATGGAACGGCGATCACTTCCATTCTTAATGTAGTGTCGAAACAAAAAATATCAAAATACCATAAAAAACAATATTGAAATTTTGTTTTCTTATTTCTTTGTTTACATTACCAATTTTAATAGTACAGTGACTAGAACCAAAAAATTTCAACTTTAATAGACCAGCATACCTCATGGCTGATTTTTATATATAGTGTATAGGAAGTTATGGTGCGTTTATTTTGCCCTGTCGTAAAAGGCAGAAGTGGTGCAGAATTTAGAAAATTGAGGTTAAAGGTCAAGACTGAAAATCAGCAGAAAAGGCCATACTTTTGCAAAAAAGGGAATAACAGCCACATTTTAAAATATTTTAACTTGTCCTTTTGCATAGTTGACATAGGAAGCATACCCTAGAAAATAATAGCACCATCAGACTTATATTGGAAGTATTTGAATTAAAAAACGGCTGTTACTTTTCACTCCCTCTATGATACTGGAAAAAAGTTTGGGGTGTTGATTTTCCCGAATACCCGACAAAAAAGATTTGATATCTCAAACGCACTTTTAATATTCAAATGTAATATTAAATTATATTTTTTAGATAGTTTCAAGGAAATTCATTCTTTAAAAGACTGTTTTGTGACTGCTTGATTATGACCCCCTCTCATGAAAAATTATTACAAATAGCAAAGGCGAAGTTTTCACGACAGTAAAATCAGACAACTTTTTTTTAACAATTCCCAGTGGACTATACCTGCAGGACTGATACTCAAATACTCAATATTCATCCCTTTGTTTCTCTCCGTGCATGTGTCTGTCTGTCAGTCGTCCATCTGTAGGGTCATTATATAGTTGCTTTAGCTTCTACTTCTCAAAGCTCAACGAAACTGGCAAATACTCTTTATTCTTATTTTATTTTAAGACACCGAGCTGACTATATATATATAGTAGAAATTCCTTAGACTGTGAAAAATGAGAGTAATACAGGCGCGGATTTAGGGAACTTGAAAAGGGGGGTCCTAATTTAGAAGTGAACGGAAATTTAGCAGAGCGGAGCGAGGCGCGAAAATATTTGGGTATTTCTTAATAAAACATCAAGATATTTATTTAAAAATACATGATTGTCCAAACATGAGGGGTCCCCTTGGATCCGCCAATGGTCATAAAAAATTGTCAAGAGCCGAAATCTAAGGAACAAACCACCGGGAAGAAATTGTCAACCGCAATAGCTCTGACTTAGTACAGGCATTTCAAAGTTAATCGTGGGTTAGACCGGTTTTATCATGTTTATGGCGCGACAAACTAAACAAAAGCCTATGCTAGTTATAAGTTATGAAAATTGTAAGAACAAAATCCTTCATAAGGTGGTGTAAAAAAATACCTGAAAAAATGAAATAAAAGAAATGCTTCTTCTTTTCTTTAGGAACCCGACGGTAGGAATCTTCTTCCCTAGAAACCATAGAGTCGTGTTTGGGTACATGCGGTTTGGGTATAATTAATATACATGTGTATTGGCAAACGAAAACACAGAAACAAAAAAATAAAGGAAGACGTAAAACGAAGAATAAGAATAATAGGTAATTATACGAAAATATATTAAGGATAAGGGATATCTTCCACGAGTGTGAGAAATTCCGTCTTTTCTTGAATGAAACGAGGGTAAAAGACGAATCTTTTCTTACACGAGAGGAAGATATAGCGATCTTTAATTTTGGTCGAATATAAGAACCTATTCTTCCGTAAAATACAACAACCAACCCGAAAGAAAGTAAATCTTACTATTTCTGGTGGAGTTCTCGGCGAGCTCAATTGTGACGTCAAATCATCCATGGAGTTTATTGTGTGGTAACAATTGTGACGTCGAACAAATCGCAACTTCCGATTGGACAATTACCCGTGTAAGACAGCTTCACGCGACCCTGTCTTCTATGGGCTGTCTTAACACGGAAAACATCCGGAAGAACGCAATTTCAGTTTTATTTCATATAAACATCAATCAGTGTTTTATCTTGTACTGAACATGTTTTTGTTCTATTTCTTGTTACAGTTTTATTTTCCGATTTTCTGTCATCTGAATGATAACTGCAACAATGTGTTCATTCATTATAAATTTTTGAAAGTTTCTGGTGCATGTTCTTTCCCCAGTTTGTTTGCAAAACATTTGTATTTGTGGTATCCATATTAAATCATCTGTCACGTGACCGGAAGTGGCAGTTGCTATTTATTTTTCTGATTTTTGTACTACCTAGTGGTTACCTTTTCTTATAATAAACTATTCATCAATATTTAGCAGAGCACAGAAAATGTTTTCCCGCGAAATATCAAGATTGTTCACATCTTGTCTTTCAGTGGTTTTTTGTTGAATACCTCAAAAATAGGAAAAATGCGATAGATTTATATTTGACCAATGAAAACGTTTGGATAATTGATAAATCCATTGAATTAATACAAAAACCAATGAAAATTTGCTGAAAAACATATTCCACAACATTCGACAGCAGGTAAACTCATAGTCTAGGAGACATCCCCCCTTAAAACTAATAATTTCCTCAACTTTAAGGTTTTCAAAATATGTTTTTCTTTTGTAATATCATAGCTAACATAGACATGTTTTGTTTTCTAATATATTTATTAACAATCATTGATACGTATCTAAGTGATCAGACTTTGTTAATATTCCATCAAAATTTGGCAAAAATCAAAATTTCTCGTTTTCAGTCAATTTCCGGAAAACTACACCGTAGGATATTTTTACGACAGGGAAAAAAATTTACTTTAGACTATTGTCTTTCGAAAAATATCGTTTTTAGCCATGAGTTATGCTGGTCCATTAAACTCCTAAAATAAGCGTCTTTTTAAAACCCAGTCACTGCACTATAAAAAGTATATTCGACATAACAATACTATCCCATTTTATTTTTTTACAGAAAAAACGTTGATGAATTGAAAATGATAGAAATATAGAATTCACAACCGGATCGAGTGAGAAACGACATTTGTACACTAGAGATAGTTCAAATTTTTAACGCGAGGCTTGCCGACAGTTTAAAATATTTGAAAATTTAACTATCTCGAGAGTAGAAATGTCGTTTCGCCCGAGATACAGTTGTGGATTTTATTTCTGAGATTTCGGATAACGCCTCATTTTCTGATGATCTGAAATAAATATGTTCCTTGCGCGTGACGTCAACCGGCATATTTGACGTCATAATTAAATTTAAACCAATGAAGTATCGAGAGCACTTTATGCACATGCTTGTTGACAATTTGATCTCATTGACGAGAAAAGCATAATAATATAGAAAAGCCAATATACAATTACTGTTTTATAACAGTAGCCGTAGTTACTGCTGATGAACCAGAGGTCCCCGAGGGTATTCACCAGCCCAGTAATCAGACTTATCAGACATAAAAAATTCACCTTGCTTTTTATAGAAATTTACTGTTTATCAAAATTCTAACACCTTAAAATTACCCAGGCTTCATTCCATGTATAGCACTAGGTGGATGTCATTGGTACTGGATTTGGCCTCCTATTTCGACATTTTTGGTTATGAGTACTTCATTTTTGACTACTTTTGTACTATGACTTTCCATATCATTTGATTCTAATGCTGCTAATGAGAGCTTACTCCTCGAAACACGTGTACAGCATAACGAAATTAACTGTTTATTATTCAACTTCGTTATTTCAGTATTTTGAAACCATTGGGCCGATGCCACTGCTGGTAGACCAGAGGACCCTGAGGGTATTCACAGGCCCAATAGTAAGACTTGTCTGAAATGAAAAAATTACCTTGCGTTTTAAATAAATCTACTTTTTATCAAATTCTAAAACTTTCTGTTTTGTATTACATATTTTTATAAATAGATATTCTCTTGTGTGTTTTTCCCCTGGCTGAATTACAATATTTTCGAACTATACGACAAATACCTATTTGATTGAGAAAATCCGGCAATGAAAGTGAAATAACCCCTGTTAGGATTCCTCGAACAACTTCGACCATGAGTGTAAAACTTTCACCTGGACTACAATTTCTACATATGTCTAGCATGTTGCATCTCGTCCAAGATGACCGCCGACGGGAAACATAGTTTAAAATAGGACTATATTGGAAATGCATTCAAAGATCTCCTCTGAAACTGCTGAGCCCATGGGAAGCAAACTTGGTCACAATAGTCCTTAGTAGGTCCCCTTTAAGTTATGTGATTTTTATTATCTTACCTCATCCAAGATGGCCGCCGACGTTGAACATAGGGAACATAGAGAACCTATGGGAAATGCATTTAAAGGTAATGTCCTCTGAACCTACTAAGTAAATTGGAACCAAACTTGGTAACAATTTTCCTTTGTTGGTCCCTTCAAAGTTTGTGATTTTTATGTTCATACCTCATCCAAGATTGAAATTGTAACATCTAGTGAACTGTATAGTATGAATAATAGTGGGTGGCCTTTTGGTTACAATGAATAAAACCACTCACAGGTGAGCGATATAGGCTCATGTGAGCTTCTTGTTTCCGTATGTCGGTTAAGTGATTCTACATTCTTGTCTTGACTATGGTCTCGGTTTCTCCCACATACGCAATGTATTTACATTTTGAGCAATAAATTTCACATACGACATTTGATTTTCTACAATGAATGTTGCTATTAAAGTTAAAATAATTCCAGATTTTGTTGACTTTTCCAGTATACCGTCTCTCACAAATGACACAATCCCTTCGCCATTTTCCGTTTGTTTATTTTTATTTATTTTTTTTCCCTTTGTATGTGGGAGAAACCGAGACCATGGTAAAGACAAGAATGCAAAATCACTTAACCGACGTACGGAAAAAGAGGGTAAAAGTTATGGAACGCACTTTTGGTACTAAAGTTTGCTTCCAAAATATGTATTCTGGGATATTAAAACATACTTATTTCGTTACTTTGAGAGATATATCATTTTTACAGTTTTGATTTGATCTACACTGAAGAGACACAAGTTGTCGAAATGCGCATATGCATGAACCAAATTCACAGTAACCTCGGTATTTTGTTACTTATTACCACTGGACCGATCCCACTGCTGGTGTTAGTCGTTTATTCACCAACCCAGTAGCCAGTACTTCGGTGCTGGCCCCAAAACCGATTTTATTTGAATATATGCAATATCAAAATTTTGCAAATTGTGAAACCTAGTGAGTATGTCCCTCTCGCATTACTCTGTCCTTAACTTATTTTGGTTTTCCTTTTTAGATCCTTTTGGTAATTTGTTCTCTATCAGCTTTTACACATATTTTGGTTAATGGCCTTCCAAATGTTTTTAATTTGATCTGCACTGAAGAGACATAAGTTGTCGAAATGTGCATATGCAGAAATTAAATTCACATTAAGGTGTCTACAGGGTATTAATTTCCTATTGTAGAATTTTGTGAAATTTTCTGTGCAGAAACACAATTGGTTTATTGTTCAAAATGTAAAATAAAATTTGGGGGTTACCGTGCATTTAAGTGCAAAATCTGAAATTGAAAATTTCAGGATTTTACATAGAAATGATAGGGAAAATGATTATATGAGAGGATAGTTTAAAAAATCTATTATAGAATTTTTTCATACTTTGCATGTGTTTAATTATCATTATGTAGTTTACATATAAAAAATAAAAATTAGGGGTCACCGTTGAAATAAGAGAGAAAAATTGCAAACTGTTAATTTCTCTAGTGATATCTTTGTTAAATTATTTTATCAAATTCTCTCCCTTGAATAATTTATCCAGCAACATATTTAAAGGTCATGTGTTTTAGCTCACGTTTTTGTAACGAAAATGTTATAAAATTGATTAGAAATATAAATTTTAAATACATTTGAAATTTCTTTTCATTTTAAATAACTATTTTGTTAAATTTCTTAATGAACGAAACCTAAATGAACAATTATTAGACAAAAATGGCGGAATAATACCACTGAGACACCTTAACTTCGGTATTATGTTATTTTTTACACAAACATTTCGAATTTTACAGCAACCAAGTGTCTCAGGTTACGTAAAACCATCAATTAACTCGAGCCTCACATGGGGAGAAGTGTGTACTGTCTTTTGGTCCCTTTTTCGGGTAACAGATGACAGTGTTTTAAGAGTACTTGTCCGATATTTTTATGTTTATTGTGAATCTACAGGTCTGAAATTTCTAACTACCCTTTTCGAAATGGAGAAAAATCATGTTATTTCGTAGTATAGATAATCATTAACTAATTCTTCGTTTTACCCTTTCACATTACATGCATGGAATAATTTGAGTATTGATGACAGGACTCTCAAACTTGGAGAACATTCTACATACTAAACTTCGTTGTTATTAAAAGTATTTTTTTTTTAATTATGACCTGTTTCGTTTCAGTTAATTTAAGAGACAATTCCAGCTCCACCTGTGGTCATCCATGTGAAAAACTTCTTTCATTTTTTTTTNTTTTGCGACGTAATTTGTTTTAGTACTCCGATTCTACGGAGATATTTCATAAACATTATTCTTTTTGGAAATGAAAACTTCTCTATAGAACAGAATGTAGATATTTTATGCAGTTCATGATTTTATTAAACACAGTAAACTCTTTGCTCAGCTGCTACTGTGTGTGTGTGTGTGTGTGTGTGTTTCTATATATCTTGATTTTTTTTAATTTGTATATCTTGTACATTTGCTGTCATTTATTACTTTATGTGTTAGGGAGAGGGCTCCATATAACGTAATAGCGTGTGCCCAATTCCATTGTTGTACATTATGAGCAATAAAATAAGTTTAATTCAACCTATGGGTGTGGCGCTATCCGACATCTAGTAAGGGACTTCCGCTCAAGCCAGTGCTAGGGCCGTTGTCAATGAAATACTTTGATATTCAAGTGTTTGCTTATTGCTAAAGGCCTCACGGTGACATCAAGATGAAGATCAACATCAAATGCGTAGTTCCTGTACCTTAACCTTACCGTGTATTTGTATATATTTTGTCCTTTTCCTTTCGCTTGTTAATTTATTGATAGGTTTAAGGTTGATCATTGTCTTTCAGAAGATGTACGCAGAATTGAAATGAATATACAACATAATTTTCACGAATAAAAGCTCAAAATTACCAGGTGAACTTATATACATGTAGTAAAATGACTTCTTTCTTTAAACAAAATTATGTTAAAAGATGAACATATAACTAACTAAATTTTGTAACTTTTAACCGATTAAACTATTGTAAATACATAAGATAAAGATACATTAGCAGTTGTGATAAAATTTATCATTTATTTGAATGAATGTTCACAGAAATATAAACAAAGTAACTTTTGTTTTGTTGTTGTAGAAGTATGGAAAATTAGAGACCCCGAAATTTTCAACAGAAAAAGTGATGAAACTACAATACGTTCGTATCAATTATTTCTGAGATTTTCTACATTGATTTTTTGTCATATATATACATATACATATACACTTCCTTTTTATACTTCATGCACCCTTGATTATCAAAAGATAATTACGTTTTCCGCACATTTCTGTTGGCTGGGGAAATGTTTTGTTAGTTTCAATTAACAATGAATGAAAATGGAATAAGGCCTGTAAGTCTCGTACAATTTTAGAACTTCCGGGATCAAAAACCGGGGTAAAAACCAAGCAACGGAAAAACGCTTTTATTTTTGTTCTTCATCTTGAAGTCAGTATGAGGCTTCCACAATAAGCTCTTGGCTTATTCCTCAAACTAGGTTCACCAGCAATAGTGGAATTAATTGCTAAATGTCCAGCAATGCTACATCTATGACATGCGGGATCGTCAATAAACGTAAGATTACCTAGCAAAGTATTCTTCAACCCTACATAATATTGGTGTTCAAAATGTGATACTTCAAAGTTTTCATAGTTCAACTAAAAAGTACAATTATGAGAAATGATATGATATCCCACAGTAGTTAGACTAGGTTTAATGACACCCTCTTCTCTACTCTTTAATTCTTTAAAATGGTTGGATATTGAAAAGAGAATTTGTTATCAAAAGCCTATTCTTTGTATATAAGTCATTTAATAATATGGTGCCGTCGTATTTGCGAAATAGTTTTCATTTTGTTGATAATACTTTTCATTTTGTTGATAATACTACTTTCATTTGTATAGTTTACGTTCCAAAAGTAACAGCATGCTAACTTTACCGAAACCAAATATATATTCTTTGAAAAAATTTTTTTTATATTCTGGCTCACAAATTTGGAACAGCTTACCATATAATTTGAAAGTTTGCAAATCAATTAAACAGTTTAAAGAAAAAATGCTATGCCTATTTTTTAAATGTAAAATTAATTACAAAATACTGGAATAAGTATATATGATTCTCAATCAAATACAATTGAATTGTTTTATACACCTTTTAATGGCAAATGTTTTGTATATATTGTATATTATTTTATGATTTATGCTAAAAAAAAGCCTTGTATTTGGGGACCCCAGGAAGATTAGTATCGGCTAATGGGATTATCCTCTTGAAATAAAGATTATTTATTTATTTATAAATTTAAAGTATTGAGGCAAAGAAAATGTACGTTTGGCAGCGGTTGAATATTGTAAGGATCAACATGCCATATTGTGGCAAGTAGAACAAGTAAATTCGGCAACGGGTCGGTATGCCGTAGTTATCATCATCGTTTTGTACAAAGGGGATACTCCTTATTTTTTAAAAATTTCTAAATTTTAGACACTGATTTTATTTGTTATTTTTCTTTCATGTCATGGCCTATCAAATCCCCCTTTTATAGTAGACATGTGTGATTTTCTTAAATGGGTTGAATTCTATCGTTACTCATAGAAATCAAAAATGATAATTACAGTTGTATTAGCAGAAAAAGCCTTAAATAAGCAATAAAGGGACATTGAGTAAATACACTTGAGACAAATTCTCTGGTAATACGTAGTTTAAGTCAGATTTCAGAAGCATTCGATATCCTCGGGTTTTATCCATTTAGACAAGGTTTATTTTTTGCACATGTATCATATTTTCATGGTCATAGGTCACTTTGAAAGGCATAAAATAGACAATGTACAAAATTTTACTAACTTCCAATTATATTTTCATATATTTTAAGGCATATTAACAGCTAAAGAAAACTCTAGAAAGAACTGTTTCCCGCACAAATTATGACGTCGTATATCTCAAAACTTTTTACATGAATTTTCAAAATTTTTTGCTCAGGTTAGCAAAGCTCTTCAAAACAAAAGGCCACAGTTTTAATTCTAATTACAAATTTTCTGCCTCTTGTACTCCCTTAACCAAGCAATGGAACAACGCTTTTATTGTTATTCTTTATTCTGAAGTCAGCATGGTGCTTTCAACGTTGATTTTCGCTACTATTTCCTAGTATGTTTAAGACAAAGTTTTTGGTCGGATGTTTGATATTTTTATGTAAAAATGTGTTTCTGTAACAAGCACAGGAAACATTCTTTTCGTGGTTATTTATACCTTTTCCATATCCCAGCACCGCGTTACAGCAGGGAAAAGGCAACGTAATGCGAATAGCGCGGTGAATACCATATAGATGATATTTTTGGGAAATCTGACTGAATAAATGTTGGAAAACTCGACTGATCCGTATTTTGCCTTTTCAAGTTGATGGGGAAAACTCGATCGTGTCTAACATTTTCAGGGGGATTAGGATTGATCCAGAATTTCACATCGGAAGGCTAGAATAGGGGGACATTACTATACATGTATGACATCAGTTTGAACGGATTTTATTGCGAGATGTCTAACAAGGTACTTTTAAAGGCATTACACCATAATAACAATAACAAGGTACTTATCGTGACTGTATACATGACCTATTATCATCAGATCTAAGAAAATACATATTAAACACTAACACTTGCGTCTTATATATTTTCAGGTTATGAAACATGAAATATATTGACGTTGATGAACTTCCATGGCCAAACGAGCTTGTCTAGTTTTCGTTTTCGTCATTGTTGCAATAATTGAAGCTTTATTCTTCAGTGTTGTTCTCGCTGGTTGGAGTTCATACATATATGTTCTTATAGAAAGGGGGTTTTATTCACGTCTCTGTTGGCAAAACTCCACCGGACTTTCCGATAAAGGTTGGAATAACAGCAAATTCAATAACAGATCGTCGGGATCATGCGTACAACAGCAAGAACAGTTGAATCTTCTATACACAATCTCACAAACAGTGGTACAGATTCTCATGTTGTCTTGGGGATATCTCACGTATAACTATGGATCAGTTAAACCTAAAATATTATCAATGTAAGTAAAAAGATACCAATACCATACTGAGTAAAATTGATGTGCAATATCTTTTACAATATCACCGTATTGTCAGGTGAAAATAGAAAAAAAAATGTCGATACACGAAGAAAGACTGAGGCAAGAGGCAATGGGGTTGATAAATGCATAATCATGAACCGACGAGCAGAAAAAAAAACACTTTAGATACTGTTTCATTGTATTCATTCGAATAAATGAGGACAAAATGAAGTTGATAAAAAAAAAACGGACATTCTAATGCAGAAAAACTTTATAAACTTTAAAAAAAAAACAGTCTTGAGGTGAGACGGTAGTGAAAATAAGGATTGCTATTATGTATGGGTCGTTATCGTACCTTTTAAAGTAACCATCTACATAAATTATAAAGATGAGGATTAACGCTATGCATGATGCTACCATATGTATATTTTCTCATCTTTAGCTCACTTGACCAAAAGGGTCAGTGTGAGCTATTGCGATCACTTTGAGTCCGTCGTCCGTTAACTTTTCAGTTTTTTATCTTCTCCTCTGAAACCAATGAGGCAAATTCAACCAAACATTACAGGAATGATGTTCTTAGGGTCCTTTACAAAGATTGCTAATTTCGTTCCCATCCGATAATAACAATGGCCGCCAGCACAGAACTTAGGTTTAACATAGGTTTAACATTGGACCCTATGACAAAAATCGCTGAAACGCCTGAAGCAAATTCAACCAAACTTTATAGGAATGATTTACTTAAGGTCCTCAACAAATATTGCCTATTTCGTTCCGATCCGACAAAAACATGGCCACCAGCACGTAACATGTGGTTTAACGTTGGACCCTATGGGAAAATCTCATTTTCATCTGCTCCTTTAAAACAACTGAAGCAAATTCAACCAAACTTCACAGGAATGAGGTATGCAAGGTCGTCTACAATGATTGCTCATTTTTTTCCGATCCGATAAAAAGCATGCCCGCCAGGAACTATGTGACCTATTAAGACTTATCAAGAGTTCCAATCGTTGTCTTGTTTGTCTTTTGTCTTTGAATTGTTTGGCTTGTGTAGTTCCCTGGTATATTGTGGCATGTGCTTCGTTATTTTCGGCCATTGTAGACTTTTCCTGCTATCTACTTTATATTAATTATAAGTTATTGAAATAACGATATGCAGAACTCAAAATTTACCTCATTGTGTATTCATGTGTATTCACCAGTCAAATTGAAGTTCTCATCACTTCTGGACTACTGGACATGGAGTACACGAAGACGTGCTATTTGTCTCTTATAATTTATCTAACTGAACAGCTTATGAATATTCATTTTAACTTTAAATTTATTATTTGTAAACACAAATTGAATATAATATTCAAATTTTTTGCAGGACATTATTTATTGGTGGGATGTTGTTGCTTGGGTTTGCTAGTCCAGGTGAGTCAATGATAAGAAATAGACTCAGTAGTAAGTCTTCCAAGGAAGAAGGAAGACATGTGTCGCCTGCGTAATAAGGCAAAAAGTTCCTCCAACGGGAAGTTTGCATTCAAGAGAACAAAGACTCTCCTACACAGTATAGGTCCCCATACTGATGATCCATGCCGAATTGCAGAAGGCAGAAATATGTTGTTCCCGCGAAGAATTCGACAGAAATTTTCAAGATGCAAAAATATTCTAAGTTCGATCAAACAGGACGTGGGCATGCAAGAGATCCATTACTCTGTTACACGGTATAGGTGCCCATACTGATACCCAATGATAAATTTCAGAAGGCTCGGATATTTGGTTCCGGAGAAATATAAGACAGAAATGTTTAGTGGTGCCGATCAGCAATATATTCTTAGTTCCGTCAAACAGGAATCGGGCATTCAAGAGATCCAATACTCTGTTACACGGTATAGGTCTCTATACTGATCCTCCATATTGAATTGCAAGAGACAGGGATATACGGTTCCTGAGAAAAAACGTGACAGAAATTTTCAATACGCCAAAAATATTCTAAGTTATGTCGAACAGGGAGATCCCAAACTCTATTACACGGTGTAGGTCCCCATACTCATACCCCATGTCAAATTGCAGATGGTTCCTGAGAAAAATGTGACGCAAGATGACGGATAGTGATCCCTTTATGTCGCCACCGCGCGAACGCAGGCAATACAATAATCATATTTAACAAATGTTATTTATAAAAAGGCTTGAAAGGGGTCGATTTTATTACGAATTGAATGCATTATTTTGAAATTTCATTTGGCTTCGAAAGTGTTGATCGAAGCACATTTTAAACGAAGCTTGCAAGCGTTTCATGTTGAAAATGTGCAACCGGTCAACACTTTCATAAACCCTATGAAACTTCAAAATAATGCATTCAATTTTTATAATTATATTTTAAAACCGAAACATAAATTAAAAAAACAAATTTATTTACAAGAAAGTGTATCATGTACATGGGATTTTAATTAATTCACCCGCCATATGAACTTGTGGTCAAATGTGTTTCATGGGAATTGTAACGCCACATTGATATGCCACGTGATCAAATGCAATGTTCGCCTATAAAATTGTCGGAATTAAAATGAATATGCATGAAATTTAATTCTTTCACCATGAACAAGCGTCTTTTATGATAATTGTCGAAACATTTTTTGCATGGATTACCAATCTATGTTGATTCCTGTTGTTATCTAGTAAACAAAAACAGAACCATTTACTTGTAAAATATACAAAATTTCCAAAGTTACATGATAAACAGTAAATATTGTTATGCTGTAAACGTGTTTCAAGGAGTAACCTCCTTTCAGCAGCATTAGAATCAAATAATATGGAACGTGATAATCCAAAAATAGTCAGAAAAGTTCTTGTTATTGTGATAGACTCTATTCCACTACTTGTGATCTGTATATAAGATATTTTCAATATATGCATTTGGTACTGTTTTGTCTGTATATAGATTCCAACTTTATGGAGCAAGATTGATTTTCGTTGTCTTCGCACAAACCATTTGAAACAATTGATAGTTGTAAATAAACAAACTAAATGAGCAATCATCACGCAGTTGCAAAGAGAAACACCGGTTTTTAAGACATTAACCTAAACTAGAAGTAAGAATAAGAAGTTAGAATTATTGAAGCCTCTCGCCATGTGAACATTTGACTAGGTCAACCGGTGCGTGTTACCATTATTGGATCAACGGCTTCCAGTGTACAATTTCCATTCAGTACTTACTTAATCAGCCTAATGCATGAACATTCTAAAAAAAAAATTATACAACATCACAGTTATCATAAAACAACGGATGGTCACCCTTCGAAAAAAGAGCACTTGGACGACCCTTTTTTCTGGCTGAAAAATCATCGAATCAAACTGCAACTAGTGTAAAAGTTTGATATGACGCTGACACATTGTATGAATTGAAATGCATTAGGCCGTACATGCAGAAACTCGTATGCATGTTGCTAAATCTACAAAGAGATACAATCGAGTAGTAATTGTTTTTTAGGACAACATGTGAAACAATTTCATGCTACAGATTTTTTTAATTATTATAAAAAGTATTGCACGACATATTGCATAATTTATTTTAGGTTATGAATTAATGATTGTTCCAGGACTGGTCGCTATCGGAGTTGGAGGTCTTGCAGTTCTAGTCTTAAACATGAAGGTTTGCTTTTTTGATATTTATATGACGCTGCAAATGATATGTTACTAAATAAGATATAAAAGAGAGGGGTCAAAATGCTTTGTTTTACCTTGCCTTCATCGTGTGGTTCATTTATTATTGATTATGACTAACAATAAAAGGATATGCAGTAAATGAACATGAGACGACGTCACCACGAATACTAGATAAAAACACACACACACAATTGCAGTAAAATACCGAAGGAACAAGGGAAGTGATGATCACAAAAATCGAAGTTCAAAGATATGGCAAAAACGGCAACAGAGAAAAACAAAGCCAAACCAATGACGTGAGACAGCCACAAGGCACGAAAATAAAAAGACGACATTAAGAACTAAGGCACTCATAGTGTGAACTCTCATGAAAACCGGGAGTGGCATCAGATGCTCCGGAAGGTTAAGCATGTCCTGCCCTGCCAACAACACTAGTCACACTATCAGTGATGTATTCATTGTTTTGAAAAGGATCTGTGGTAGTGAAAACATCTGTTTTCATTTGGGACACAGACACGTCATATCTCTCAATGATATCATGGTGACGACCATAGAATTTTTGAAGGGATGAAAGTAACAAAGGCTAAAAAATCCCTGACTTAGCAGCTTTTGAGACAGTGTTTTTGCTCTATTAAAAAATCACCGTATAAACTACATGCTCGAAAGTAACGAATCAATTGTGAAATGTACACTCCATAGGCTGGAGAGGTAGGTATGTTGCTGCTAAGAAAGGGAAAGTTCACATTTGGGAAGTTTTAATCATCACGTTTGTCTTATAGCTTATATTTCAATAGCCCATCTTTGCAATGCATATCAAAAGGTATAATTACGAAACTGAAATAGTTGTATTGAATTAATATTTTATTGCAAATAAAGCAAAAGGATTGGGCACAAGTTATAACAAGTAGTAGTTGTATCAGTAGTCTCTTTAATTTCTAGCTCATTGGGATAGATCTGGTGTAAATATTCTTTGAATTTTTTATTATTAAGAGAAAGTACAACGTCTATGTAGCGAAAGGTGAAATTAAAGGACTGGGCTAAATGTTTTTGTTTTTTCTGTGTTAGCCCTTGTAAAAACTTGGCTTTATACGATAGAAAGAGATCAGCTAAAAGTGGCGCACAGTAAGCTCCCATGGGAATCCCGATTGGCTGTTGAAAAACGCGGCCTCCATATTCAACAAAATTATTGTCTATCAAAAAGTCCAACATTTTGATTACGTCATTCTTAGTGTACTTCTTGTTTGACTCGGTGTGGTTCTTTACAAAATATTTTTGTCTTTCCTGACTACTAAATAAGTATCTGCGTTCTCCATTTTAGTGCACGAACATTGATGTATCGAATCAGAAGTTACTGTTTCCAATTTATTGTGCGGCGAGGAAGTCTAAAAATAAGAAAAAAAACATGAAAAATCAAATGTTTGTACGATATGGTAATAGGCGAGACTGCTAGATGAAAGCTGTTCAAGGAGATCTTTGGAATATTATAGAATCCACGTCTGATTGATGCCACTCGTGGAGTAGACTTTATCACAGTAACTTTCAGGCCATCTCTGACTGCGATCAAAAAGTAGTACGGGGTTTAGAAAGAGGCTTAGTGGTGAATTTGGAAGACCCTGCAATGAATCTCTATTTGTATGGGTTCTTATGAAGTTAGTGACCCAGTAGATGTGAGGATGCTGATTGTTTTCATCATCCGCTTTGAGGCCAAAGGATTCTAAAACATAGTGTAGTGGGAGTATAAGTTGGGTTTCCTGATGAACTATCTATTCTCATCTCCTTTACCAGACAGTCGAGATAATGTTTCTTACACACGAACAGTTTTTTGTTAGAAGCTTTGTATTCAGGGACAATGACGTAAATTTTGTGGAGGTTGTTCAGAGTTTTTCCAACGAGGGGATCTTCAAATATACTGGGATTTCTGGATTTCATTGAATAAATGTTTTCAATCGACGAATACGATCCACAATTAACGACTTAATGTACCTGACCCAGTCGGACAGCATCTCGACATCTTTCTCTGCCCATTTCCTCTCATAGTCCTTAACTGCATCCATCAAAATTTTTAAGTTGTACTTGCTGGGGTTCACGGAATTTGAGACCTTTTGAAAAGACATCTCGTAATATTGTCTACAATATCTAGGTCACCAGTAATCACGTGTCCAATCGGACTGTAATTGAAGGGGGAAGTGGAGCAAGCGCAATCAGGTGGTTTCGCTTTGAAGTCGTCAATTTTGAAATCATGCAATACACATTTGTAATTGAAAATGGTATTTGCAATGGGTTTAGTGTAGGAATACGAAATAAGTGGATAGAATAACGCTTTTTCAGTGTTGTTCTTCATAATACTCGTTGTATGAATATTATGGAATTATTTCGCGATGATATTTGTATATTTCTTGTAATTGATCCAATGGTGGTTGCAATGTCAAAGGCAACACCAAAGGCTTGGACCAATAACAAAACCAATACTGAAATAATCACCTATTGATATATAGATTACACCACAAGATCCAATTCATTACGATATTTTATCCACTAGAGAAAGATAGATTTTAAAATTTTAACTGTGGGGCTTGCCAAGCATTTAAAATTTTCAAATTTAACTATCGAGTGTGGATAAACGGGATAATTTTTTTTTCTCTAATGATGAATTATAAACACCAATTTGTATTTGTATTCCCAATAGATTTGTCGGGAAATAGCACGGGACTTTATTCAATGTAGGTTGAATATGAAAATTTATCTAATGGGCCAGAACCGGTTTTGACTTCACTTATCATTAGAGAAATATAATTAAACTAGAAAATATATTTACAACTTTTGAAAGCCATAAAGACCTAATCTAAATTTGATAAATAATACTTATCAAGATGTATATTTCAAGTGTGAGGCGGAGTTTTAATTGCAATAATTTTCAGCATATTAAGGGTTACATCTCATATCTACAAAATTAACTCACTCAATTTGAGAAATTATCATCACTAGGTAAACGAGAAACTTGATTAGACTATTAATTCCACCTTAAAGTAAACTACATTTTGATTGGTTAATAGTTCTTATATTTTTTGCATAATCTTAATTTTTTTCACATTTCTATTGGATTTCACTATTAATCATCCTATTTGCCAAAACGTATTTGCTTGTCGTGGTATTTTTTACACAGTTATCTGTGCGTTTTAATGATCGAGACATTCGGTGTAATTAAACAGATACTAGTATACGTCGCAGTATTTTGCCAAAAAATACAAGCCTTTCAGGGTTTAAATTTTACCTCCCCGAGAGTTGTGTTTTTGGTCATCATGATATATCTGTTCAATATTTACGGATGACCATTTCGACAACTTTTTAATAGATTTAACAATTGTCCTGTATTTAGCAATTTGTGACAGTTTTAGTAACATCAATAATACAACATAAGTCAGACATCTGTCATGTGGAATGTTACCGATGTCAGGATGATTGAAACAATAACTAAATATTTATTGCCATATTGTAAAAACTTGCAATTTTTATGCCCCCGCCGCTAGGCGTCCGTACGTCCATCTTTTTGGTTTACGGATGATAACTTGAGTATCCTGCATCGGATCAAAACCAAACTTAGTCATATGCTTGCTTATCACCAGATACAGATTTCCGAGTTGTTAACCCCAAGGTCAAGGTCACAGTTGCTAAATATAGACTAAAATTTCAATAAAATTTTGGTTTCCGGATGATGACTTGAGTATACTACATTAGATCAAAACCAAACTTGGTCACATGCTTACTTATCACCGAAGACAGAACCCTATTGATTTAGGGGTTGGTACCCCCAAGGTCAAGGTCACAGTTGTTAAAAATAGACTTAAATTTCAATAAAATTAAGGTTTCCGGATGAGAACTTGAGTATACTACATAGGATCAAAACCAAACTTGGTCACATGCTTACTTATCACCTAAGACAGAACCCTCTCTATTTACGGGTTGGTACCCCTAAGGTCAAGGTCACAGTTGCTGAAAATAGACTAACATTTCAATAAAATTTTGGTTTCCGGATGATAACTTGAGTATACTACATGGGATCAAGACCAAACTTAGTCACATCCTTGCTTATCACCCAAGACAGAACCCTATCGATTTACATGTTGGTACTCCCAAGGTCAAGGCCACAGTTGATAAAAATAGACTAAAATGTCAATAAATTTGGGTTTCCGGATGATAACTTGAGTATACTACATCGGATCAAAACCAAACTTGGTCTAGTGCTTGCTTATCACCCAATACAAAAGCCTATTAAATGCCGAGATAATACCACCAAGGTCAAGGTCACAGTTGCTAAAAATAAACTAAAATTTCAATAAAATTTTGGTTTCCGAATGATAACTTGAGTATCCTGCATCTGATCAAAACCAAACTTGGTCACTTGCTTACTTATCACAAAAGACATAATCCCAAAGATTTTAGCGTTGATACCCCCAAGGTCAATGTCACAGTTGCTAAAAATAGATTAGTATTACATATAAGACTGTTTCTCAGATTATTTGTTGGAACTACACATTATATCAAAACCAAACCAGTTCCAGTGCCTATTTATCACAGGAGAAAGATCCTTTTTTTATAATTATTTGATATATATATTGTACATAGTTATGCCTTTTATAATTTAAGGGTTTCGATTGCAAGGAGGCGGGGGCATCCGTGTCCCATGGACACATTCTACCATTTTTGTTATATATTTCTTGGTTATAGAATTATTACAAAACTATGTAATAATGCTTTTTAAATTTTTTAGGTTACAACAATATTGAATTGTGGTACTGGAATATATGTGGCAATATTGAATGGCGCTGCAGATTCATCTGTTATAACTTTCCGATTTGTAAAGGTAGTAATCACGTTCGATAGTAGTTTATGCTTGTTTGCGTTTTAATTTTTCCCGAGCCACAGTCGAGAGAAATATACAACGCCGACACATAATGTGAGGCCAAAGTTCCTAAACGAATTTATTAATTTTGAATATTTCAAATAAGATACACTCATGATTATTTTGTTTTGCTTTGATACAAGTTGCTCAAATCACATTAACATTTTACCATTTGGTAGCAACAAATACTTAAATATATAACAAAATTTTCTAAATAAAGAATTTTGTCAGTATTGAATCATTAGATCCTTGATCCCCCTAAAGTAAATTCATTTTTTAGGTTTAGCCGTCATATCTTGCGAGAAGCATTTATACGACTTGTCTCGTAGTACAATGATGCAAAATCTTTACATTCTGTCCCTCATCAATTAGAGTGTAAATATTTTCCAGTAGAGTATGATAAAGCACTTTTTGTTTGGTTTTTTTGTCTTGTTTTTAAGCTTTACTAAGAAAACTATGACTTTCAGTAAAATAGTTTTCAAAGCAAAATTTTATTTCATACTTTCTACTCTCGGTAACAATTAAATGGTATCCCCACATATAAGTTGTCAAATGTTTGGTGTATATACATTTATGACATGGCATTTTTCATATCAGACCCATTATAGCCATGGGTCAGTATATAAGCCTAAGAGCCGACAGACTCGAGGGATGATTTTTTTACCATGGGCTGAATTGATCTACAAGATAGTTGTACTAATTATATAATAGTTACATGTTACGAAAGGTCTTATGTTTAAGCATACGTCCACGATTATGTTTATGATGACAAATTTAAAGAGGGGTCATCTCAAAATGTTATAATGCATCATATTTTTGAGTTTATGGAGATTTCTTAACATTAGAACAAATACAAAGCACTGTCAGAGTGCAATAAACTATTTGAAAAGTATGTACTTAATCCAGTATAATCATGTTTTTCTGGCTAAAGTAAAACCAGTTCAGCAGTGAGTTATAGAAAAAAAGAAGATTATTCTAAAACAGAGTTTTTTAAATATGGACTCGGACTCGTGTTTTTCACAAATTTATTTTGCATTTTAAGTCCTACAAATTAAAAAAAATAGTAATGGCGCATTACATGATACCCCGCCACGTTTCACAAAATTTCTAAGTTAAAAGCGGCATAACTCCAGAACTATGTGTACTGCTGAACCCAAATCGAACTTGACCTAAGTTTTGTGGTAAACAACTTGCATACCAAGTTTGAAGACCTTGTGTTATTTCGTTCACATGTTATCAGTCGGAAACCCCAAAATTCGCAAAATTTCAAAGTTTCAAGGGGCATAACTCCAGAACCCCTTGGACCTCTGAACCCAAAATCGAAGTTGACCTGAGTGTTGTAATAAACAACTTACATACCAAGTTTGAAGACCTTGCGTTATTTTGTTCACAAGTTATCAGTTGGAAACCCTAAAATTTGCAAAATTTCAAAGTTTCAAGGGACATAACTCCAGAACCCCTTGGACCTCTGAATCCAAAATCGAACTTGACCTAAGTTTTGTAGTAAACAACTTGCATACCAAGTTTGAAGACCTTGTGTTA
Organism: Modiolus philippinarum; assembly: GCA_002080025.1. NCBI lineage: Eukaryota > Metazoa > Mollusca > Bivalvia > Mytilida > Modiolidae > Modiolus > Modiolus philippinarum. Next base: position 79,030 of record MJUU01025449.1, read on the forward strand.
TTTCGTTCACAAGTTATCAGTCGGAAACCTTCGAGGGACAGACGGTCGCGGAAACGCCACTTCGTGTGGCGGGGTATAAAAAATGCAGTTTAATTTTTTATGACCCCTTATATTTGTGAAACACGTTTTCAATTCATCGGCAAACGCACACGGAAGCAGAAAGTATAAAAGTGAAACTCTAAAAAAACAAGTTATTCTAAAAATGTCACTGCCCTTTTCAATGATCTCCGAACGAGGATCACAAACTGAAGAATGAAACAGGTACTTCATCCCCGGTCGGCTCGATTAGATAGTACGTTAACTTTTTAAAAAAAGTAATTACCCGTTAGATTATATAATTGCAATGATGTAAATTGTATTTTGGTTTATGAAAATAAAGATAATTCATATCTCCTGTTTGCATCTCGCAGTCTTTCGTTAATGAACTAGTATGCATTAAACATACTGCTGAAATATTATAAACATTCTCCAATTGTCTTAAATTATTTGTACATTATATCTTTTAATTTCAATACTTTTTTTATACCAGAGTATCATTGTTAACTCATGTTTACTGTTTACTGTTCGATCTGAATGATTTAAATTATACATTTTTCAGGCTATGGCAAATTCTTCGCCTGATCCGTTATAAATTATTTATCAGAGAGGTTAAGACCGTAGTAAATATGGACTTTGGTAAATGTCTTTTCACTTTTTTCTTATAAATGTCATCGTGAATGCGGAACCACCGGGAACTATGTTTGAAATGATAAGACTTATAGGTAATCGAATTCACAACGGAAATGTCGAATTCTTATTTTTCAATTAATCGTTGCAGCTAGTAATATTTTGCATTTGTGATTTTTTTCCAATACCGCCTGACTTCGAGCCCATTGACTGTCCCTAGATACTTTATTGAAAATAAAAAAGATACAATTTTAGAACGCAGTGAGATGTAGGGCCATTAGAACAATGTCCAGAAAATATATTTTATTTTTTTATAAGTGGGTTCCCGACAACAGTTTGACTTTTGAATGGACTGTGTAATAAAGCGAACAAAAATTCCGTTAAAAGACTCCAAGTAAATCAAAAATTCGACACGAATTAAATGAAATACCGGAATGTCACAGTGTTGTGTTTAAGTCGAAACTTAAAATAATATTGTTTTTTTTCCTGTATAAAGTAATAAAGTAGCGTGTGAAAATCCAAGTGGAAAGCATTATCAAACAGTTGAACTGAATATTCAAGGCTTGTTGAGGGACAGTTCGATTTGACTGAGAATTAACATTTCCTCAAACGCACGAGTTCTGATTTATATTTACTGTTATGACTGTTTTTAGACTGTTTTTAGACTTGTTACGCTTCAACATATTCATCGACATAAGCTTAATCGTATACACCTTTCGCAACATATCTAATATAAAGTTAATTTTTACATACTTATCGAAGATATGTTCTGTTTTGCATATGTAATATAGGCGGAAGTAAACAGTCCATTCAAAATTTCACCTTGGTACTGTTTGAGGGTTAGAGGAGTAACACGTACCATGGCTCGCAATTGGTTTTGTCTCAGGGTTAGAAAATGACAATAACCAATCAGTAACCTAACAGATCTTGCAAAACATATGCCTCACTGGCCGTGTGACGGGTGCTGTGTGCAGAGCAGGACATGCTTACCCTTCCGGGGCACCTGATGTCACTCTTGTTTATTGAGAGTTCACACTGTTAGTGCTTTAGTTTTTTGTGTTGTATATGTAACGTTCGTGTGTTTTGTGGGCATGTGGTGTCTTTGGTCTTCCGTCTTTTGGTGTTCTTGCTTTTGCCTTGTCTCTGGACTTTGATTTGTGTAATCTTGTGCTTTGTTCCTTCGGTATTCTACTGCCGTTGTTCCATATCATATACCCAGTCTGATATGGCCATATCAGACCGCCTCGTTCTGAAAATCCATATCAGACCGGTGATATGGCTATTTCAGCCCGGTGTGCTGACAACTCCTAATTGGAAGTATATAGTAAACAGATTAAGACATGTCCTTTTCCATATCAGCATGGTTATCATCCCTCGAGCCATATCAGCCCTCGGCAGGCGCCTCGGGCAGATATGGAGGTCTCGGGATGATAACTATGATGAGACGGAAAAGGCCATGTATTAATCTCTATCATGAGATAAAGACTGCCCGAGGGATAGCGATAGGGATTGACCTAAGGATAATGCCGTAGGCGATCTTTAGAAGCCACATGCTTTAAAATGGTGTTTCTATCATTTCTATCAATAAATCTGGGCTTGTCTAATTGCCCGGATGGTCATATGGATGTTGCTGTTCGATCCATATATTTTTCATTTATTATAACTCAGTATATGAACATTACAACAACAAAAAATATATATATATAATAAAATTACAATTTTTTGCCTTTCTAATTTTGTAACTATTAACCGATCAATAATTTCTCACTCTATTGACAAGCAGTGTGAATATTTTACCGGACATTTTTCCTACTTTCCCATTGGATAAAAGTTTTGTTGATAAATCAGAATGCTCTGACATTATTTTTAACAAGTGATAACTCTTAACTAGCTATGCAAATAACAATGAACACTATTCACTTTGCAAAAGAACAAATTTTGTTGATGAAAATAGATGTGATTATTATCTTTTAATAAGAATATAAAATTTAGAAAAAAACTTGGAGGGGGGGTTGTTTTGGGTATAAAAATACTTATAGAATGGTTATTAGTATATAGAAAGTTTGTTATCCCCTTGACCCTAACTGCTGACCTCGGCTACGGCTCAGTCAACAAGTATATTTATTAATTATCCTTCTGCAAAAATATTGACGTTAGACCCTCGTAGCATTAAATCTTTTCCTATTTTCACAAAAGTACATAAATCATACATAACTAGAGATACGTGTATATGGAACTGTAAGTAATAATAAACTTGTCATACTCAGAAAAATAGGGTTAATAAGAAAATCATTTTAAGGAACTGTAAATTATAATATACAGAGAGATAATAAGTTCGTAGAAAATACAGTATTGACCATTACATTTGGTACATGTAAAATGGTATTTTCTATATATTTCTCTTTGGCAGTTGATGTATGATTATAATACTGACTATCTGCAGTATACATTTATTGGGATTGCAGTTCTTCATTTTGTCATTGGGTCGGTGAGTGTTGTGTTCCATAAAGTGCTAATTCCTCCAAGTCAACCTATAGAAATGGATATCCAGGCATCAACACAGGATGGAGGTTTGTTACAAATAACCATATTACAACCAAATATGTCAAACTCAATCAAACATTTGCACAATATCTAATGTTACACTAAGAAGGCTCTCCCTGGTGATAAACTTTCTCATAACACACACATTTACAAGTCAAACTAATACTGCAGATTACAAAGTGGAGATAACAGTAAACACCTACAATGGCCGAAAATTACAATCACATGCCACAATCCACAAGGGAATTACACTAGAAACAACACATGACAGACCGAAAAAAAAACAACATAGGAACTCGGTGTAGCCGGACTAGCACTAGCAAATGCTAGCGGTGGGGTTAAACCGGTTTATTGGTACTTAAACTTCCCCTTTCCTTATTCCGTTTCCCTACAGTATGATAGACATATGAATAAAACCCAATACAGTTAGACTACTTACTCTATGACCACTATCTTGAAAAAGAAAAGACTATGGCAAAACTTAAGTTAGAAAGATAAGTAAAACAGTGCTCGTCGCTAAACTGTCGGCTAGCCCAAGGAACTTAGTACGCTGGTAAATCACTGTCTCACTACAGATGAAAAATCAAACTCAAAACTTCCCGAAGGGTTTGGTAAAGAGTCGTCATGCATTACAGTAGACATCGGCAGTATCAGTGAGAGGCCAGTATATGTGTAACGTCTTCAGGTCACTGGATTCCAAACCCAATTTAACAGATTCGTGTAGAATATCCCGTCGATATCCGCTAGAACATAAAGAATGTAAGTTACGTCCAGTTTTTCTGAATTTTCATACATTTCTGGTATTTAATTTCCATAATTCGAGGACGAGAAATGCACTTTGTAATGAGCTGTTTGCGAGTAACGTCATATCTAGATATCAAATGTTCATATCTTCCGTATAACTTCTCAAAAGTATTTAATAATTTATGAAATCTGTAACCTTGCTGTAAAAGTTTGGATATGAGAGCAACGTAACGCTCATTAAAATCATCAAGGGTAGAACAAGCGCGTGCGAATCGTACCAGTTAAGATATGCACAATCCATAGGATAGAGCTAGAGGAACGTCACCGTCAAGAAAAGGGAAATTGGTAATAGTGAAATCAAAATCATCCCTAAATTTTAGTTTTTATTTTACAAGAGTCAATGGTGTTACTTAGATCCAGAATCATTGTTTGCTTTCTTAAGTTTCAGGTCTTGTGGGAAAATGATGTCGACATAATCTAAAACTGGGAATTGTCAATAGTAAGGATATCGTCAATGTACTTACTATTGTCATTGAAAATTGAAATAAGTTTATTACTGTTTGGTACAGTAAAATTTTGTAGTTTTTTTTTTCATGAAGACCCGTAACAGAACCGAAAAAGATCTGCAATGAAAGGGACATAATTAGTACTAATGGGGATTCTAGTGACCTGTTGATAATCAGTGGTGTCAAAACAAACATTACTGTTGTTTAGCAAGAGATTCAGTGTCTTAATCATGACCAGGAGCAATGATTGTTGTAAGTAATATTGGAGAAGAATCCTTGCTTTTGTTACAGCAAATGAACTAAAGACCAAAAAATTTATAAGTGTCCCAATTTGGATTTAATCAAATTATGCGAAAGGGTTGTATAGAGTGTCTACTGTCAGTAAATGTAACTATTTTTTTTTTATAGATTGTAATTTATCTTAAATTTCAATGGAATTTTTTAAACTCCAATATTAATTTACACTAGAGTTTTGATATGTTTTTCACAATATTTTATTACTAACTCCTTTATACAAGTAAGTGCTTGATTGTGGAAGAACAAATACTCGAGGCCGAAATAAAACGATGCAGAAACTAGTGAGCAAAAATAAAAATCTGAAATACATACATGTAAATCAAAAAGATGGCCATATAAAAACAACACAAAACCAGGTAATAACAACAAGTATATTTAACGAAATATCTACAACACAGACAAGCAAAAATCGGGAATATCATCAGGAGCTTCGAAATGGTAAGCATGATATACTCCATATGTTTAGCAAGTCACATTACCATAAAAAGTCTGTTGTTGATAGTAACATGTAAACATTTCACATTTTAGGACTTTGTTTAATTGTATTCTTCTTAGGTGAGATCAAGTAATTATTTATTGAAATTAAGACTTCATACAAACTGTCACATTCCTCTTCCCGCCAAATCAATTTGGAAGCTTCAGACTTCAACGCTCAAGGTAAGGAAACGGGATCATTAATTTTGAAACTCAGGAGTGTTCCAAAAATAAATCATACGCATAAAAGTTATAACTTGGAAACCAAATAACAGAAATTGATCAAAATGTATAATAAAATCTAAACCCTCTTATTCAACAGATATATTTCGGTATTTAGTTATTTGTTACCACTGGGTCGATGCCACTGCTGGTGGACTGTTAGTCCCCGAGGGTATTCACCAGCCCAGTTGTCAGTACGTCAGCGCTGACCCGAAAGCCGATTGTATTTCGAACCTGGCAATATCTAAAATGTTGTAAATTTTGTTTAAAACTAAGGAGTATCTCCCTCATGCAAAGCTCTGTCCTTAGCTGATTTTGGCTTTACTTTTAGATCATATTGGGCATTTGTTCTTTATCAGTTTTTTAACATATTTGATTTTATGGTCTTCCAAACTTTTAGATTTTATCTGCACTGAAGAGACATAAGTTGTCGAAATGCGCATATGCAGAATTTAAATTTACAGTTACTTCGGTATTTAGTTATATATCACCAATGAGAGAAATATTTGGAACAAAAACCTTTCCAGAGACATGAATATAGGTTCTACATACCACAGAAACTGCAAAATTTCTTCAATTAAGTTTTTTTTCTCATAGCTGGAGCGTATGACAATTTCAATTTTCCTAATTTGAATTTCCCAAAACTGTATTGCAGAAGAAAGAGAAAATCTACCATTAAAAGATAGCATCTTCAGTTCCATCACATTTTTCCATATTCTCTGGTTTGCAATATTGATAACAACGATGTTAACTTATATAGGAACCATTAACAAGAGACTTCAGGATGAGGTTCCAGGAAAAGGTATCCAAACTTATACTTTATGTACAAGGATTTATCATGAACTCGTACAAATATAGGTTGCGGTTGACAATATTGGTGGTTTCCACCTGGTTTGTCTTTTTATCTCATGGACTTTGGCACTTGGCAACTCTGTTCGGTAACTTTGTAATTAGCACCCCCCCCNCCCCCCCCCCCCCCCCCCTTTGCTGAAATAGTGCGTCCAAGTTTCTTACTTTTTTATAAAACATCTTTAGTTCTTTAGTCACAACTACAGATGTCTCATATTAAATATTTTATACAGCCTTACAATAAGACAAAAGATGGTAATTTACCCAGATGTATTCCAATTTTTGGGCAGATCTAATTTCAATTCACTATGTAATATTTGGAAAAAAAGTAACAAACATTAATACGGAAACTGGCAAAAAGTGTGATTTGTTTTGATTTACTATTTATATACTTAAATTTTTCTACATCAGGGTATTATCTTCTCTATTTTCATTCAATGTAAGACACTAAGAAGGAAAGAAATTGTATTTAAAATACTATGAGATCATTCAATAAATATACTGCAACATATTATTTTTTCTTTACAGTTCCCGGAATTTTATATTTTCTTTTCTTTTTTTTTTATTAGTTTTTGCATCAAAATACCAGACATTGTGTGGAGTGAAATGTCCTTATAATAAGTATAGTACAAATAAAAAGATGACTTTTCAAAGCCTATACCACACATTAAAAAGTATGAAAATATGAATCTCTATGCTGTTTGGCTGAACGCTTGAAAAAGAAAAAAGGTCATGGTAGACTGCCATGAATGAAAGTGATGGTGTCTGACTATTATAAGTGTAAAACTCCATATCTTTTCATCCAACTGAAGACATGCATGAACTGAAATCAGAACTGAATCTTAATCAAAGTAGGTATAGTAAATAAATAATTAAAAATCATAAATGTTGTTCTTCATCTTGAAATAATCTTTACAATAAAAATATGTTGCGAGACAGCTGAATGTCATAAAAAATAAAGAGAGTAAGAATGTTTGTGTAGCTGTCGTACATGGACAGCAACGAAATAATGAAACAAAATTAAAATCTAAAATATATATACAAAATAGAAGAGGCCCATATTTTTGGAGTTAATATATGTTGAGAGGGTGGAAAGAGAACAGATGAAATTATATATGATTGGTTTGGTCATTTTTTCAAAATATTATTAATATTGCACATTTTTCTAGTTAGTTACTTCACAAATATGATGGCTTATATAATGCTGGGTGGTATTGTGTCCTCGTTCTTAGTTGGTGGATTACTAGAGTGGCAGAAGACGCTGTTTAAAGGTAAGGAAAAAACCATAAAAATAATTATATTTCTGGAATTTTACTTACATACAATGCATTTAACTTAGTACTGGATGGACATTTCTTTTTACTGTTTACGACCTTTCAAAAACAATTGCTACTGAGTTGCTACCGGACAATACCACAATGAAAGAGGAGATTGTGCACAATAAAACTATTTCTTTTGATATTAGAAAAAAGAAGGGGAACGGGGTATGTGTCAAAGAGACAACGACCCAAAGGTTAGTAATAACAACTCAAAGCCACCATAAGATCTTCAATGAAAGGTGAGGAAACCCCACACCCAACGGCAGGTCGGAGTTGGCCCCTAAATAAAGAGTAATCAAGTTCACCGAAATAAACATCATCGTAAACTCCCATAGACATAAAGTAAACTAACTAGAAAACAGACAAAACACACAAAGGCTTAATAAATTTCTTGACTTAGGACAGGCGTAAACCTGTCTGTGTGTAAAAAAAATGTTTGTACTAATTCGGGACCATTGAAAAATTTTATGGTGGTTTTTGACCTGCTTTGTCTTTTTCCCCTTTGGATTCCGGCTTTTGACAATTCTCTTCATTAATTTTTTATAACCCTCATTTATATATCAATATATCATCTTAGATGCACTGATATGTCAGGTAGAAGCATTTAAAACATTGTCTTTTGATCCATTGTTTTCCGTTGAATAAAAAGGGGAGACATGTGATTTCTAACAGTGTCAAATTCGTCGATTATCGTCTTTTTGTCAGAATTGTATTTATTCTGAGATCTGAATTGTATCTATCCTGGGGGTACATTTAATAAAAAAAAGATAGTGCATGTCCTTTTTATGTGTGTTTTTTTTTCAAAATCTGAAATCAAAAATTGCTTCATAGAAATATAATAATGGTTTTCTAAATGGTCTGAAATCAAATACTTCCTACTTTTTACATTTTTAGATGGAATTGCCTAATAACTGAAGGTATTTCCAGGAACAATTCTAGCCATCTGTAGTATACTGATAAAATCACTTTCATAAATTGAAACCATTTTAATTTAAATATCACTGAAATATTTTTTGGATGGGGTAATAACAAAAATACTGAATAGAATTGTTAAGAGGCAAAAGTAATAAAAAAGACAAAACACGGGCAAAATCACCGGAAAAATTATTAATCAAAATTTACCTGACTTTGTACAGGCATTTCCAGAAAGTGGTGGGTTATAAACCCTTCCTTTCATTGTGGTAGAGTGTGGTGGCAGTTCAATAGCAATTGCTATTTAATGTCGAAGACAAAGAAATATTCATCTTCATTACAAACCAAATCATACACTAGATAAACATGTATTTAAGACATTATAATTGCATTGCTTTCATAATAAAAACAAAAACAAAAATGTCAATATGATTTATTCTTTAAAAAGGATGTGTGCGTTGTCGTACTAAAGTTTTATAACTTAGAAAAAAGGTTCACATTTAACCTAAATCCTTACTTATGTTTTTCATTGAAGGTACTTTTTGAAACAATTATAACATTGTGAGAGAATGGGGTAAAAGCACCCAAAAATAAACGATGATGACAAAAAAATTGCAATAACAAACCATGAGAAAACTCCATTAATTTTCAAAAAGTACATTTGGGTGCAGTCATAACCTCTCACAAAGTTAACTTAGATCTGTTCTAATGACTGCTCTAAGTTAGCTTAGAACTGTTCTAGAACAGTTCTAGAGCTGCTCTAGAAAGTGATCTAAAAGCAGTCATAGTCAAGTACTGTTGTAAAAGCAGTCATAGGTTAAAACTGTTCTAAAAACAGTCATCGAGTAGAATTATTCTAAAAACGGTCATAACCTGTTCGAAAAGCAGTCATGGTCTTCCGTATGACTGCTTTTAGAACTGTTCTAAGTTTACTTAGAAAATGACCGTTTTTATGACCACTTTTAGAACTGCTCTATTTTATGACTGCTTTTAGAACTGTTCTAAGTTAACTTAGAAAATGACCGTTTTTATGACCACTTTAAGAACTGCTCTATTTATGACTGCTTTTAGAACTGTTCTAAGTTAACTTAGAAAATGACCGTTTTTATGACCGTTTCTAGAACTGTTCTATGTCTGCTCTAAGTTAACTTCAAGTTATCTAAGAATTGTTTCTAAGTTAACTTGGAGTTAACTTGGATGAGAGGTTATGACTGCACCCAACTGTATATCTAGTTAATTAATATATAAAGGAAAATAGAGTTAATGCACAAGGGAAAAATCCCTACAAATACATGGTAAGATTAAGCAAAAAGAGCAACGCGTTTATTGATGAACTTCATCTTGAAGGCATCATGAAGCTAATTAAGCCTTATCATTTGTCCTAAAATAAATCTAATACTTCAATATTTATACCTGTAAATCATTTAATAAAATTGCGGCAAATAACTTTAGTTAACTGTATAATGTTTTTAATGACACAAGAATACAGGGTCATTCTTTTACATTCAAATTTGTTCTTATTGTTCTGAACTCCAATTAAATGTTCACTTTTGACTAAACCATTCAATAATTGAACTTTTATTTAAGGAACAGCTATATATTTTAATTATGACTACACATTTAGGTGATAGAGAACCACGAGAAACACAAGCACTAAAACAGGTTCTACATTTATTCCTGTCCAGTATATTTGCCGTGCTTCTGAATGCTTTGTCTTTCATTACGTCAGAGGTGACGCTGTATATTGAGTTCGTTGTCCTAACTGTGTTCAGAGCATTATTTTTGTCATCCAACATGACTTTTATCATTTCCATGTAAGTATGAATCATATATCGCTTTGATAATATTACGTCACGCTGGGTTACATGCGTGTTACAGGTTGCTTTTTGTGGTTTCATTTGTGTTGCTCAATCAATGAACTAAGATTTTGGCTCCTTTTTCGGGTATGGAATTTTTGTAGTTCTCCAAGTACTGCAATGTTATTTAATGCCTATGTCAAATACTAGTACTACTAGCATACCGCAATGCCTTGTTAGGTTTGCGTTAGAAAACACAAATGATCTGTGAAATTTCCTGTTGGTAATTTGAATTAAATTACACCATTAATATCTAAAAAAAACTTCAGTTAAATTTTAATGGTGCAATAAATGCTGAAGTTAAATATTACATCGACATTCCACTAAATCTAGTGATCATTTTCAGATTTCAGAGTTATTACCTAGACCAAAAAGTATGAAATTGCTGTACAGTAAAAGTTCTGCATCTGAAAAACAACAATAAGATTTGCAATTTGAAAATTTTGCCCAGCTTCGATTGAGCTGCTTTTTTTTTCACGTACGACCCCGCCATGAAAGGTGGATAAAGACAGTTTTCGTTCAACGAGGAGTTCTTTCTTATATATTTGAATCGTCTTTCTGTTTATTATAATTTTTTGTGCCAGTTGAATCAATTTCAAAATGAATACCGAAGCAAAAACAAAAACCATACATCCAGAATACATAACAATATAAGTTTATCATACAGAAAGATAACATAAAGGATGAAGACGAAAGAAACAGAAAATAATACAAACGCCACAAAAAGGCAATGAAATCCTTTAAAGAGTAGGATCATAAGGTGTCCGAAAGGGAAAACATGACCTCATTTTGGTCAGTAGTTCTTGGGTTAACATGAAGTTTTTTTTTATTTTTATTTATTCGTTACTATTTACATTGTATTTATAATTTATTTCTATCTCTTTATTCAATCATTTCAGGTGGGTTTCAACGTTTTGGCACTAACTTGATTCGTTTTTATCGAATTCATGATGTCTCTTTTGTCCTTTCCTTCTTTATAAATTTTGTTTAGTATAACAACTGTTTCTTTCAAATCGCTACATTCATTGTTTCTTCACAGGTACCCATCAAAGCACACAAACGTTATATATCCGATCGTCTTGTCTACTGGTGGCATTCTTTCTACTGTCCAGTATGGTTTATTCCGGTGGTATAACTTATATCAAGGAGCACACACTCATGTAAGTGATATTTACAGTATATTTCAGTCCGAAAAGTCAATGTGTGAAATTATCTCCCTTCTAAACATGCTAATGAGGTGGGTGTCTACTTCATCAGCCATATTTTAGAAACACGCCGTCTGTTGATGGTGCATAGTAGCTGCTGGATATTAAGGTTGTTCGGGGTATATAAATCACAAAGGATCGATGCATTTAGTAAAACAAAAAACATTTACAAAATAAAAGTTAACAATTTGTCTGCTATTGCACGTTAAATTGTTTATAGTTCATGTCAAATGTCTTCAATGCGACCACACTTAAATTAACCTGTCGACAATAAAATATTATTAAAAGGCAAAAAATTACCGGGGGCGGACACAATTTCTGTATTAAGAATAGTCAAAGTAGTAATCTTGAAGGGGAAAATATGAAATAATTGATTTCAAAGATGTTCATTTCAAAGATCCAAAATGATATCCCGTAACCAAGGTATAAGTGAGGGTGGTATTTTCCATTGTGTTCATTATTTGGCGGTAAATGTTATTTATAAACACTGCCAAGGCACTCACAGGGATCAATGTACCTCATTATGATAAAATTATACGAAATTAATGTGAAGGTTTCGAGATTTCTGTATCTAAATATTTATTTGGAACGGTAGTCGAATGTTTACTGTTCCATTTAATCCATTAAAGCAAACTATAGACAAAAAATCAAATTACGATTACCTGAATGGGCCTCTGACTTTGAGTTGTAATCATGACGTATATAGGTAAATTCAATTTTATTTCTAAAAATAGAGCTAATATTGTAGCAGAATCCATGAACTTTGGGGTTTTATTCTGGGAAATTGTGTGGAAGGGCGGAAATGAAATTTTGCACACGTATTGATAAATTCTTCATGAATCAGTATGCCAATTTTGGGGTAAATCTGGAGATGTATATTTGAGTCATCCAGAATGATAGACACCAACTTCAGTCCACTTAAACCGCAATTTACACACTAATAACAAATATTACAATCAAACGGCGAACATTTACATTATTTCTGAACCTTAATGAAATACACTATTTAAAAAATCATTAAATTTTCTAATTAGAAACAACTTTTTGGAATCTGTAACTACGGAAAACAATCTAAGTAGACCTTTTTTGTTTCGTTTAATGAAGAGTTCCATTTCTTTTGTTTAAAACAAATCACTAATCGGCCTGATTTATATACAGTGCGTCATTACAGTGCGTTGCAGTTTATTTAACATCTGCATATTTTTTCATTCAGCTGGACAGAAAGTCTTTGCATTTCTTTAAGAGTCACAGTAAGGCTATTTTTTTTTATTTCCTGCCACTTGCATTTTTAGAGCGGACTTTCAACTGGTCCTAGTTCTCTGCAGAAAGTAAATTCACAGTAACCTCGGTATTTAGTTATTTAGTTCTTCTCCCTTTTTGGGGTTCGAACTTCCTAACTAACCCTTATTAATACTTTTTTTTCAAAAAATTGTTTAAATCTATATTTTTCTTCAATTGTGTGGACATTTGAATTTTATTTGAATTTAGTCCTACCATTCCATTTAGAATTTTGGGTACTTCGGTTGCATCACGTTTGTCGTCCTCGGCGTTGTCTTTCAGTGCGCATGTTCAGCCACTCTTATTACAGTTGTCGGTTTTGATAGTCCGTTTTGAATTGTGCTTCTTGGCGGAACTTTAGATTGTCAGTCTTTGCTCTTCTTTCAAAGTGATTGGTGTTTATACTCATTCCAATTAATTTCTTCACAGGGACATTCTCTTGCGCTGAGTTTTCGGTCGTGAACCCTTTGAAGATTTGTTGCCTTCCGCAACCCTTCTAGAGTTGTTGTCCCAAGCAGGTGTTTTGAGATTACGGTCTTGACACATCTTTTAAAGTTGTCGGTCTTCGAATCCCTTTTAGATAGATGTCCCTTGTATCTCGTTTAAAAGGTCGGGCATATAAAAAAGATTTTTAGAACGGGTTTCTATGGGACAAATATTGCTCTGTTATGAAAGACACTAAACTTTAATTGCAAGGAAAAGGATTTCTAATCAGTTCCGACGAAACAGATAACTGTGCTAAGTGTTCAGTGAGTTCTTTTATTTTAACAGTCTAGATAGTGTTTTTAAACATTTACGAAATTGTAAAAGTAGTTGTATGTTTCATATACTCTCCTTACATACTAGTAAGCGAATGATTAGAAAACTTCGATTTTTAAAACTAAAGCAACACATCTGAAAGTACAAACAAGACAATAAAAAGTAACCAAACGATGAAATACAAATCAAAAGAGTAGTAAGAACTAACAATGGCTAGAAGAAATACAAAAATGACCTTAGACATTTCAGAATAGCGAGTCAGTCAATGATATATGATAACGAATGGATATGGAGTAAATGCACCTGAGACAAAGTCTCTAAAAACATGGTAAAACTAAGCAATGCAACGACATTTTAATCGTTGTTCTTCCTCTTGAATTCAACAAAATAAAATGCAAATACAAATTACGTTTTGCTTAAAGACATATTAACAAGAGGCTCTCATGAGCCTGTATCGCTCACCTGGGCTACGATTGACATATGCAGTTAAAATAATCCCAATGTATAAAGGGCATTATTTTCAAATTTGTCAATAGACATTGATGTTATATTATCTTAAGTTAAACTATATTCCAGACTGGCAGCTATTTGGGATGGGGTGCAGTTCTACTGTCACCTTCCTTGAAGGGGACCATTGAGTCTAATTTTGGTTCCAACCATCTTTTAATGCTTTCCGATAGGTCTCAAGTTTAAACTATGTTCCCTACTGGGGCCATCTTGAATGCGATGCAGACAAACCAGGCAAATTTTTCAAATGATCCCTGCTGGCAGCCATCTTGGATATAGCGCGGATCTGAAAAACAACTTTTTTTGCAAGGGACCGTCTAAGGACTATTGTGGCCAAGTTTGGCTTCAATTGGCTCAGTAGTTTCAGAGGAGAAGATCTTTGAAAATTTCTTCCCATAGGATCCAATATTAAAACTATGATCCCTGCTGGCGGCCATCTTGGATATAGTGCGGATCTGAAAAACAACTTTTTTGCAGGGGACCATCTAAGGACTATTGTAGCCAAGTTTGGTTTCCATTGGCCCGGTAGTTTCAGAGGAGTTCATCTTTGAAAGCATTTACCCATAGGGTCCAATTTAAAACTATGATCCCCGCTGGCGCCCATCTTGGATATAGCGCGGATCTGAAAAACAAATTTTTTGCAGGGGA
>MJUU01025452.1:17668-48584 GCA_002080025.1 Modiolus philippinarum
CCCCCCCCCCCCCCCTAAAAATCAAATGGTTGCTCCCTTAAAGAAATCATCGGTGACTTCAAGATGAATAAGTACAATACAATAAATGAATGCATTGGTTTGTAGCTTCTATTAAATATATGAAATTGTGATGGGTTATATCACCTTATTAAAAAGTTTGGAAAAATGCAAAAATGAGAACACTATGCATGCTTCAAGTCTAAAGGAAAAAAAGGTTTGCCTGATGCATATTTGTTTTGTTGTTGTTTTGTTCATTTTATTTTCGAATTACTAGAATAGCTTGTTAATCTTTCTGTCTTAACTGCTCTTAAAATTAGATTCTTTTTGTTTTAATTGTATGATATGAAAAAGAAAGGAAATGGGGTAAATGTCAAGGAGACAACATCCCATATCCCATGTTTTGTTTTTATTTTATTTTATTTTTTGGTGCTTCATTACATGCGATTCTGATAATAAAAAAATACGGAAACAGAGGAATAACAAACGTTGAAGTGAAAAACAAAATTTGATGGGTCCTAGGAAAAATGTTTATTTTGCGGCTAAGATTCCAAAAGAAATAAACCCATCCCATGCTATTCCAAAATGCATACAAAAGAAGCAATTTAAAATAAAACGATATAGATAAAGGACCAGTGCAACCTAAAAAACCCAGGGAAAACATGTCAATTAACTAAATACCGAAGTTACAGTGAATTTAGTTTCTGCATATGCGCATTTCGACAACTTATGTCTCTACAGTGCAGATAAAATAAAAGTGACAACAAAAGTCCGAATCGATCAAAGGAGAGACTAGTAAGGAAAGTCCGTATAACATACGACAGAATCAGGGAAAAACAACCCAACACAGAACATTTTTTGCAAGCCGTCATATTCCCGACTTGGCACGGGCATTTTATAAATAAAATGGCGGGTTAACATTTTTCCTAAAGGTAACTGATTTATTCGACGATGTGAAAGTTAATAAACAGAAACAGCATTGGTCTTTCACCAAAAGGCTTATCACTTACTCAAGTATTTCTGTTCTGGAGGATGGACAAGGAAATTTAAAGGTTATCTTACGTTTTTTTTGTTCTATTTCTTCTATAAATGATGCCGGGAAGGACGTTTCATTCTATCCTTCTTAAACTTACAATCGTGTAAAAGATATTTTTAGTATAACAGCAAGCTAACATATCATAACAATATAGACAAATCATCTGGACCAGGGAACATAAGCCACCGTATAGTAAAAGAAGAGTTTAGAATAACACTAAAAATGCAAGAACTACTGTGCAGTGCATTGGTTTTAATGTACTTTCCTTTGGTTCGAATTACAAGATACTTCAGGTTAACTCAATATATCTGTCAAACCGAAATAATACAGTAAGCAAATAACAAAATATCGAAGTTGTTGCAAATTTAGTTTCTGCATACGGTCATTTCGACAACTAATGTCTCATCAGTGCAGGTAAATCTAAACATTTGGAAGACCATAAACTCAAAGATGTTTGAAACTGATAGAGAACAAATAACCAAAGATGTTCTGAATGGATAGCCAAATCAGCTAAGGTCAGAGCTTTTCACGAAGGAAATGTTCTTTGCATTTAGTTTTCAACAAAATTTACAAAAATTTAGAATTGCAGGTTTCCAAATAAAATTGGCTTCCAGGTCAACAATGAAGTACTAACTACCGGGCCGGTGAATACCATTGGGGACCAAGAGTCCACAAGCTGTGGCATCGAACCAGTGGTAACAAATAACAAAATACCGAAGTTACTGTAAATTTAGTTTCTGCATATGGTCATTTTGACAACTTATTTTTCATCAGTGCAGATAAAATCTGTACAAACTCAAAGATGTTTAAAAACTGTAAGAGAACAAATAACCAAATATGTTTAAATGAAAAGCAAAAATCAGTTAAGGACAGAGCTTTCCACGAAGGAGATGCTCTTTAGATTTAGTTTTCAACAAAATTTACAAAAAGTTAGATGTTGCAAGTCTCCAAATAAAATCGGCTTCCAGGTAAACACTGAAGTACTGACTACCAGGCTGTTGAATACCATTGGGGACCAACAGTCCACAAGCTGTGGCATCGAACCAGTGGTAACAAATAACAAAATACCGAAGTTACTGTAAAGTTAGTTTCTGCATATGGTCATTTTGACAACTTATTTCTATTCAGTGCAGAAAAAATCTGAACATTTGGAAGACCATAAACTCAAAGATTTAAAAAAAAACTGTAAGAGAACAAATAACCAAATATGTTCTTGTTGAAAAGCGTAAAAGCTTTGCACGGAGGAGATGCTCCTTAGTTTTCGACAAAATTTACAAAAAAATTATTAAGCGGCTGTTGGTTCTGCACCGAAGTACTGACTACTGGGCTGGTTAATTCTCCCGGGAATTTACAGTCTACCAGCATTGGCATCGTCCCAGTCGTACAAATAACAAAATACCGAAGTTGAGTTAAATTTAGTTTCTTCAAAATAATATTAATCATACAAAATACAAGATAACAATGAAAACGTTTATAAACGTATAAAAATACACTGTTCTCTACATGTAACAAGTATCAACTTGTATTCACAACAAGATCTCAGTTCTGGTGAATACACCGAGACGGCAAATAGAACACAATACAGGGTTCAGTTACAAAACAATATTCTGATAAAATTAATGCACAGACCGACTAAGAACACATATATATTTAGACGTCGGACGTCAAAGTGAGACCCATTTAAGGTAGCACAACAGTCTTCTGAAGAAAATTTTTGGTCCCTGACTTTGAAAGCCTGTAACTTTGTTACTAATAAAGATACAATGACAAACAAGGTATCAAATTAAAGGAAAATGATTTAATTGACTCCTAGTGCTCATTTTAGGAGTATTCCTTTTACGTATCAATGTTTAATTTACCAAATTTGGCAAAAATTTGAGTTTTTGAGGTAATGTTTTTAAAATGAAAATAACTTTTACATCTTTACAGATAGCTGAATTCTGTTTGCTTTATCTGAAAGATCCAATAAAATGCAACAAAACCGTGTCTCAGATTTTTGATATAGAGTCTGGTTTAAAATTAAATTAATTTTAAATTTTGAAAAAGCAAAATTTCTTAGAGTTAAAATTTAAAATTAATTTAATTTTAAACCAGACCCTATATCAAAAATCTGAGACACGGTTTTGTTGCATTTTAATGGATCTTTCAGATAAAGCAAACAGAATTCAGCTATCTGTAAAGATGTAAAAGTTATTTTCATTTTAAAAACATTACCTCAAAAACTCAAATTTTTGCCAAATATGGTAAATTAGACATTGATACATAAAAGGAATACTCTTGAAATGAGCATTAAGAGCAAATTTGATCATTTTCCTTTAATTTGATACCTGGTTTGTCATTGTATCTTTATCAATAACAAAGTTACAGGTTTTCAAAGTCAGGGACCGAAAATTTTCTTCAGAAGACTGTTGTGCTACCTTAAGACTTGAAACGCTCCCTACATACTACAGATAACTAAATATTGAAGTTGCTGTGAACTCTGCATATGTCAACTTATGTCTCTTCAGTGCAGATAAAATCTAAACGTTTGGAAGATAATATACTCAAAGATGGTCAGAAATTTATAGAGAACAAATAACTAATAAGATCTAAATGTAAAGCCAAAATCAGTCAAGGACAGACCTTTGCATGAGGGAGATACTCCTTAGTTTTCAACAAAATTTACAAAATTGCAGGGTTCCAAACAGAATCGGATTCCGGATCAGCACCGAAGTTATATCATTTTGGCTCAGTGCCTGGGCATTAACAAGACTGGCCAAACAATTACGCCCTAACAAGAGCGCGAATTATGAAAAGCTATCTTTTAAGCTCTAACCACTGGAGGACTTCGAAAATTAAAATATAAAAAAAAAACATGGGCCTATATTGTTCACTAGCCTAAAACAATCTTAAACATCTTAGGCATCTCTCCTTTTGATTTCAGGGGACACATCGTGGGGAATATTTTAGGTGCCAAGCTTCGACGTTGGAATTATACTGAAATGTTGAGCATGTTGAGTATCAATAATTCATTTATATGAAATGGGTGATAAATTTTTTGTTATGAAATGAAAACCACCAGAACATGTTGAAGTATATTTGCATGGGTAATACCACAGAAACTACAATACAAAAATAAATAAAAAAATAAATAAATACATTATGCTACACTTCAATTGTACTGTGTAACTAGCCCCTGAACACTCAAAAGTTCCATTCAAAGTTGAAAGAAGAAAATGTCAGCACATTTTTTTAAAAAGCTTTGGACTCTAATTACACGCCAATTTTGTCTCAAAAGTCTTTAAAATAATTGTTGTTATAGACGTTTTCACTTTCATTTACGCCAATAATTTGTTATATAGATGTTATTCTGTACTTGATGATCCACTTCGTAAGTTAAATAAAGCCTTCGCTGAATTACGAAATGTTGTAACGTTCAAATAATAAACAAACATACATGGCATAAATAGAAACGAGCTAGCACTCTCTAGTACTTGAAGAAAATTTGGGATCAAGTCGCCCGACAGATATTCTCCTTTTCTGTATATCAATATGTAAAGTATTCGTATTTCAAAACAAACTGACGGTAACTGTATCACAGTATATATAATCGATAATATAAATACAGAACGTAAAAGACTTATGTCGCGTCCATTGTCAGTAGAATTTTCTCTTCTCCACTTGATCAGTTTGTGTATTTTCACGGCCAATAAAATATCAAGGACCGTAACCAATAAATAAGCAAACAGAAAGCCGATTATACTCAACAACAGTGTTGTGTACATTGTATTGTTTTCTGTTATAGCCAAAATGTCTAACCATTCCGCTAAATAGCAAGCTTCTACATATTTATCTGAAGAAATAGCTGATTTAGATATAGTCTTTACTATTCTAGTGGCTAACCCTTGACATATGGTATATGCAAAAAACACTAAATTCAGTGCAACCAGTATAGGCATCCATACACGTTTACGTAGGAATTTCCGGGCAACCATTGGAAAAGATACAATAACAAATCGTTGAATGGCAATAAGAACTACACAAGCAATTTGCAGAAACCTAAATGCCGGTATAGTTTGATGGATAAAAATAACAGTGACGTAACATGAGATATAATTTGTATATTCGTATATGTCATCCATAATGAATACTTTTATGACTGCAAGAACGGTGACAATTGACACTAATATGTTCACACAGCATAAGAAATACACATATCTTTCTCCATGAGTCGCAGGATTCTCTGCCTTGTATCGTACTATTATAAACAAAATGGCTGACACTAACGATACAAGAGCAAGTGGCATAATAAGGAACTCGTAACTTAAAATCACTCCTAATGAAAATTGTCTTTCTGCTTTCAGGAGGCAAATTTCATACATGGCATTGATTTGTGACGTTACATTCAAAATCATTTGGCGTATCTTATCCTCCATTATATTTACTAAATTGCTTCTATTAACTGTATATTCTAGTTGAAAACGTCGAGAACGTGATGTTACAAACCTTTTCTATTCGTATGTTAGCCATCCCCGGTTATTTAAACAAAAGACCAATTATAGGTCACCAAAATAGGTCACCTAGAGGACACCATTTAATCAAGATTATTATAACCACCACAAAATTCGGTAAAAAAAATTGTTGAATAATAAATTACATTTTAATGTTTAATTCATAGAATTTACCTCTGTTTCGTGAGATAAATATTACAACAAAAATATATTTCTATAACTGAATTAAAAGTTCTATCTGTTTTGTTTTGTTTTTATTTTTATATTTTGCAATCTTATTTTTATTTATATACACGATCTTGATCATCAGATTTCATGACAGCATTATTTATTTCAATTTAAGAATTTTAATAATATTTCAATGGTTATTAGATATTTAGTACGTGGGTTTATAATTGAATTATCCTTGTTAATTTCTGTTTACAATGGTTATTGGTCATTTTTTTATGATTTAACCATTTTTACTTCACTAGAAAGATTTTATGGAATATTTCTTTATTAGGTTAAAGTGAAAGTTCATTACAAAATCGAGGTAAATACTTTTTTCAATCTTGATTCAGTGTTCTGGTCAATTTTAACAACTAAATTTTCATTTCTAATTTTCAATAATTGTTCAATGTCCAAAGTAGGCATTCCTGATACAAATTGTAAATAAAGGTTTATTAAATTTAAAGTTAATATTCATTACGATGTTAAGTTTTATATCCCTTGGGCTCGTTCATTTTTGTCAACAACATTCTTCTTCATCAGATAAAAAAAAATCCATTATTGTATATATTCTTTATTTGATTTCTTGAAAACTGATTTCATTTTTCAAAACTTTTATTAACATGATAGAAAATACCTATTTATTATCAGGGAGAAATTTTCACAGCCGGTTATTACGAGATCCAATGCAGGGCCATTACAGTCAGAAAACAGGGCATTATTACAGAGCCATTATTGATCACGTGACACATAATAGAAAAAAGAAGGGAAACGGAGAATGTGTCAAAGAAGAGAGTAATAACAACTCAAAGCCACCACAAGTTCTTCAATGAACGGTGAGAAAAACCCCATACCCAACGGTAGGTCGGAGTCGGCCCCTGAATAAAGAGTAATCAAGTTCTGTGAAATAAACATCATTCTAGACTCCTATAGACTTAAAGTAAACTAACTAGAAAAAAGGCTTAATAAATTTCCTGACTTAGGACAGGCGCAAACCTGCTGCGGCGGGTTTAAACTAGTTTTATTGGGCCCAAACCTTCCCCTAGCCAATGTGATAAAATAAAAAAACAACAGTAACAACAGTAAAATTCAGTAAGCAACATGACGGAATCAATTGTGAAAAAATAAACTGAAATAACTAAATATACGGACATAAACATGAAATCACAAAAGACAACTAGCAATTACCTGACATACCACACCCATTACCAAACAGAATTTACTATGAGATTTAAAGAAACTGCTCTCATTACATACCACTATTTACTTTTATCAATTTTACCCGATGTAGTTTTATGTTCATGAAATAGTCCATATTTCTTTTTGTACTTCAGTGGTAAACCCTAATCCAGCTGTATGGAGAAGAATTTTTTTTTCAAATATTTGACCCTACTTGTGACCACTCATTTTAATAATCTCATCATAAAGAATCCGAAAATATACATCTTTTCTTGATTTTCTGGAAAAAAATGTACTTCAGCGGTAAACCCTAATGCAGCTGTATGGAGAATGATTTTTTTTTTTGTTTCAAATATTTGACCCTACTTGTGACCACTCATTTTAATCATCTCATCATAAGGAATCCGAAAATATACATCTTTTCTTGTTTTTCTGAAAAAAAAAATTTTTGTACTTCAGCGGTAAACCCTAATGCAGCTGTATGGAGAATATTTTTTTTGTTTCAAATAAGTTATTTTCAAATATTTGACCCTACTTGTGACCACTCATTTTAATCATCTCATCATAAGGGATCCGAAAATACACATCTTTTCTTGATTTTCTTTAAAAATGTTTTTGTACTTCAGCAGTAAACCCTAATCCAGCTGTATGGAGAATACATCTTTTTTGTTTCAAATATTTGACCCTACTTGTGATCACTCATTTTAATCATCTCATCATAAGGGATCCGAAAATATACATCTTTTCTTGATTTTTTCAAAAAAGTTTTTTTTTGTCCATTGGGGTTAATCTTAATCCAGCTGTATGGAGAAACTTTTTGTTTCAGATATTTGACCCTAATTGTGACCTCTCGTTTTACTCATCCCATCACAAGGGATTCGAAGATATACACAATTCCTGGATTTTTCAAAATAAAGTTTTTTGTACTTAACCAGCGTAAAATCTTATACAGCAACTTTTTTGTTTCAGATATAAGATCCCAGAAACGACTTTTCATGTAAAAAAATGAATTTCCAGAAAATTATTTTATATACATTTACATTCACTTATCAATCTATTTAAGCCAATTAATCTGGTTAATTAAAGTTTTAAGAAATGGGTATTTCCATAATGGCCCTGTTATGTGTCCTCGGTCTGCAATAATGGCCTTCGGATGCTGTAATGGCCCTCGGCGTTGCCTCGTGCCATTACAGCTATCCTCAGTCCATTATTACAGACCTCGAACACATAACAGGGCCATTATGGAAATACCCATTTATTGATACTATAGTATTAACCGTTATATTCCACTCACTACGATCGCTACATCGTAGAATCGGATACGGAGAGGGCTTGAATTATTCGAGTTAAACTTGTATTTTCAAATGATTTAGTCGATTATCGATATGAAGAATGATAGAGAGCTTCGAATATTACCTCCAATAATAGACTCGCCCATAATATAAGTGATATTGTCCATTATTGTCGACGATATTCTTCTAATCAAAACAAAACTTCCGTTATTCTATATTGTAGATACTGCCGTTTGTTAGTTTAAGCTTTCCCGCCGTTTTTAAATAATATTATTATTTCTCTTCTCCATCACATTTTCACAGATTTCTTTTGTTTTTCTTAATATCGATTCTTCTTTCTTTTACCATGGTAATTCATTTTTCATCCTCCTTTTTTCATTCCCTTTATACCTATCTATAGGTCTCTAGTTACCGGGTCAAAATATTCCTACAAGGTCAAATAAGTGAAATGTACGTGACCAGTTAATTTCAAATGGTGATATAAGTATATTTGACAGGATATGAATTAAACAAAATCTGTAAAATAGCATAATATACTATAATCAAATATTATTTTGCTAAAAATAAACAATACAATTAAAAATAATATTTCAAAATACAGCTATGAAAAATACAATTTCAGACACTTTAAATCTGCAAGAAATATATTATACCATCTGCTGACATTACCAATGATATAAATACTATTTTCCAGGTCTCATCACGCGGAGTCTCCAGAGGAAGCTCGTAGAAAAACATATTGTCTAAAAATTATGACATTTGAAAACAGCAGTGAAATCCAGAAATCCCAGTAAATTTAAAGATACCCTTCTAGTAAAAACTCTGACTGACCGCCATTAAAATTACGTCATTGTCCCTGCTGACAAAGCTTTTAACAACATACTTTTCGTGCGTAAGACACACTATCTCGACTGCCTTGTGAAGGAGATGGGCATCGAGAGTTTATCTGGAAACCCTACTTATACCCCTACTACAATATCGAGGGATGAAATTGTTAAAAATCACACTTCAGTTTTAGAATCATTTGGCATCAAAGCCAATGATGAAAACAATCTACTCCCTTACATCTACTGGGTACCAAAACTTCATAAGAATCCTTACAAACAGAGATTCATTGCCGGGTCGTCCAGATGCACCACTAAACCTCTTTCACAGCTTTTCATTACTTTGTTGACCACAGTCAGAGATGGCCTGAAAAATTACTGTGATAAAGCTTACACCACGTGCGGCATGAATCAAATGTGGATTCTAAAAAAAAATCCAAAGATCTCCTTGAACAGCTTTCCTCAACCAGTCTTACTCATTGCCATTACATCCAAACTTTTGACTTTTCTACTCTTTATACAACCCGGCCACACAATAAACTGAAAACAGTAACTGCAGATTTAATACATCAATGTTTCTGCACTAAAAATGGAGAACGCAGATACAATTTTTAAGTTATAGGGAAAGACAAAACATATTTTGTTAAGGTAACACGATACCGAAACGGACCGAAAATTTTTTCAAAAAAATTCATATAGTCGTAAAGATCTATCATAGATACACCAGAAAATGAAATAAAATTAGGGGATCACCATGCATTTTTCCGAGTTATTTGCAATCGAAAATACCATTTTTGGCGCCAAATTTACAAAGGCAAATAGGGAAAATCCTAAATTTGAGAGCGAAATTTCTAGTTTTTGTGGCGTTTATACACGTCAAAACATACGAATAATAAAGCTTTTGTGGGTATGTTGAAAGTACTGGGACTAGTGTCTAAGAAAAAAAAGGGAATTTAAGAAATTTTGAGTCATTGAAGAATTTTGCTATGACTGGATCAAACAAAAGATAGCAGGTGATATTAGGGAAGGAAACGAAGGTAGGAGAAAATGACCAGATGACATCAGAGAAAGATACAGAGGAAGATATACAAAATGGAACATCAAAAGCAGACACGAGAGAAAAGTAAAGAAAAAAGTGAGAATAAACAACCGTTTGAGAGGGCGCAAGACCTTTTCTGTTTATGTGTATTGGGCATTTTCAGTCGGTTGTTAAATGTTTTTGGTGGAATAAGTTGTTAACAGTTTTTTGGACCATTTGGGAATTACTGCTCTGTTATTTTTTTTTCCTTTGTGTTAACTGTTAACTTGAAATGAAAAGAACCGTTTACTGCCATTGAAGAGGGGACAAGACCTTTTTATGTTAATGTGTTTTGGGCATTTTTAGTTGGTTGTTAAATAATGTGTTTGGGAAAACTAAAGATTGCTAGCCTGTTAATGAAACTTCACCGCCCACCCTATAACAATTTGCAAGACTCGATGAGAAGTTTACAATTTCCACAATTATTGATTTTGGAAAAGTTTAAAAAATATCCATTGTACTCTTCTCTTCTTGTCTGTGTCTTTAAATGCAATCTAAAATATAGGAGATTCGGTCGTATATCTCCGGTATCAGTACAAGAACGCATCATAAAAGAGAATAAGAGTGAAGTTTTCTGCCATCAAATTAAAAAAAAAAATGTGCTGATAAACTTTCATTTGCTACGCATGGTTAACAACTTCAAGTATCAAGTGTATATAATTCCTGCCATACGCGTATTTATATACGCGTATACGGGCCTTATGCGGATACTCATATCGTCGGTCCGTAAGCATACGGTCCGAACATACGCGTATACGGTCTGGATCGAGCCAGGTCATTTCGGTATGATGACCGTATGGGTATCTAAGGAAATTCCTTTAAATTCGAATACATTTTAATGAAATATGCGTAAAAAAAATCCCGACCGATGTCATGTTGGAGAATATTACTTAGGAAAATGTATTTTCAAATTATGTGCAACTTCATTAGCCGACTTCTCAATTCGTGGCCAATAGAAATTGAACTTGTCATATAATGACCAATCCCACAAACATGTTTGTCCGGATCAGTTCGTTTGTCAACTCAATCCAACATGTTAAGTGTTTCCTTAGCTAAGGAAAACATAAGTATTTGACAATACGGAACCCTTCAGTTTTTATTGTGACTATTATTACTTTCATGTTCCAGTATAAATCAATGCTATCTTTTTAGATAAAAACATATGATGCCACATGGGATATACAAAGCAAAACGTAAAACATCAGACCAAATATCAAACCAAAACTGCATACACAAGTCTAGTAACCTTCGACGAAAATTTCCAAACGCACGGGCTTGTCAACGTATATTTTTTGGGATCACGTCAGTGGTCCGACAGTCATTAGTCCGACAGTCATTAGTCCGACGGTCAATAATCCGACAGTCATTAGTCCGACGGTCATTAGTCCGACAGTCATTAGTCCGACGGTCAACAAAGCCTTAGATTGTTTGGTATTAGTATTTACTTTCCTCTTTTAAAGGGGTTCAAATACATCGGCAAACGAATACCGAAGCAAGAACGAAGAAAGGGGAAATTCTAAAATCATAAATCCAAAATCACGGCAATTCACGGCAACACGAATTGAGACAGTATGACAAAGACAAAACAAATAAACAAGAATGCTACAAAACTAAAGCACTAGCAGTGTAAACCCCTATAAAAACTGAGGTATCATCAGGTGCTCCGGAAGGGTAAGCATGATCTGCTCCTTGCATGGAACAACCATGATATGGTCCACGCGTGGCACCCGTCACACTGCCAGTGGAAAGTCCGGTTTTGTCACAGTCGGTGTAAGTCAGTCCGGTAACATACTCTGGATCTACCCAAAGATATCTGTTCTCATTTGTGAAACAGAAACATTGTAATGGTCTGTCAAATCGTGGTGACGACCGTAAAACTTCGCTAGTGACAATTGCAACAGTGACTGAACATACCCTTGATGTATAGGTTTTTGAGCCAGTAATTTTGCTCTGTTGACAAAATCGCTGTACAAACTACAGGCACGGCAATAGCGAATGAGTTGTGAAATGTACACACCATATGCCGGACAAGTGGGAATATTACTGCTCAAATACGGGAAGTTCACTATTAGAAAGTCGAAATCATCACGCTTGTCGTAAAGATTTGTTTTCAGACGTCCAGAGTTGTCAATGTAGAGATATAGAACCAGGTTTGATGCTGATGATGGTGTATCAGTGGTCTCTTTAATTTCGAGTTCATTTGGGTATATTAGATGAAAGTTATCCTTTAATTGAGGATTGTTCAATGAAAGAACATCATCTATATAACGGAAACTGAAATTAAAGGATTTGGCTAGCTTTCTGTCTTTTTTCTGAAACAGCCCTTGTATGAACCTGGCTTCATACGAATAAAGAAACAAATCTGCTAAAAGTGGCGCACAATTAGTCCCCATAGGTATCCCTATTGTCTGCTGGAAAACTTGTCCTCCAAATTCTACACATATGTTATCAATCAAGAATTCCAGCATTGCAATGACATCCTCCTCTGTATACTTTTTGTGTGAATCAGTGTGATGTTTAACAAAATAGGCCCAATTTTTACCTATCACTAAATATGAATATCTTGTTTCACCCTTTTTAGTACAGAAAAACTTATGTATTAAATCAAAATAAGGAAATCCAAGATAGCCGCTTGCTTATGAACATAAACCTTATGGAAACTGGCAAAATTAAAGGGGGGTATCTAAAGTGTTGGTCTTCTCCTCTGAAACTACTGAAGCAAATTTAACCAAACTTTACAGGAATGATGTAATAAAGGTCATTTACAAAGATTGCTTATTACGTAGCGATTCTTAACAAAAATGGCTGCCATCACGGAACATAGTTTAACATTGGACCCTTTAGGAACAATCACATTTCCTCTGAAACTGCTGAAGCAAATTTGGGCCCGCAAATTCAACTAAACTTTACAGGAATGACGTATGGAAGGTTCTTTATTACGATTGCTTATTTTGTTTTTATTTGATTATTAACAAGACTTCCAGCACAGAACATATTTAAACATAGGACCCTACAAATGTATGTTTATTACGTGCTGTAAGCATTTTATCAGGTGAGCGATTCAGGCTCAGTGTCTGATCCTCTAGTTCAACTTAACTGACACAAATACATTGGCTGTTAATAGATATTCACATCTTTTTTAGGGATTGGGTATCATGGAATAGGCTTCAATGGAAGGCATCCTGTTCTGTTAAATCGTTATGATAATGTCTCTTAAAACATATTGTTATTGTGTTTTACCGTCTTGCATCCGTCCGTCGTCTGTCTGTCCGTTATAAAATTTTTGTAAAAGCCAAGTTTTAGCTCTCTTGATCTAAAAAGTAATGTGAGCTTTTGCCATTAAATGCGTCCATCGTCCGCCAACAATTTCAAAAACATCCTAAAACCATAACGCCAATTGTAACAAAACTTGGCCTGAACCATCAGTCCATCACCAGGGTATGCACTTTCATATTTGTTGTTTTTAAGTCCGTAGAACAAGCAACATGGCTGCTATTACTAAAAATAGAACACGTTGGTAAATTGTTGTTTTGCTTTTTGAAAATAACTCAGAAACGCAAATAGATCTAAAAAATCTCACCAAGGTAAAAAATGACCAGAATTTCAAGATTACCTGTCCGCAATTTTGAAAAAAAAAATCGGGAAACCGGTCTTAGACTTATTGCCCTTTTTCCGTAAAATTTTCAAAATTTTGATATTTCTTATTTTTTTTATTTGAAAAGCTATAAAAGAGAGAGGTCAACTTTAAATGCAAACATGTTGAGCATACCTAAATATTCAATTCTGGATATTTTGAAGAAAATTTAAACGTCCATGTAGGAAATATTGACTTTTTTGGTTAATGTTCGTAATTATATACATTTTGTCTTGTATTTCAAAAACGATTTTAGATGGCGGTAAAGTGTGAATAGCAAAAGTGTTCAGCTTATCCAGAAATACAATACGTCATTGAATGCTTCCTTTAAGACAGCAAATTTTACATTAGTTAATCAGCAATATCATAAACTTATGTAAAAAAAACTAAAAGTCCTAAGACCAACACTTTAGATTACCCCCCTTATTTTATTTTGCAAATATCAGAAAAAATTTCAATAAGGTTTATGTTCCTCAGCAGGCGGCTATCTTAGAATTCCTTATTTGGAGCCCCTTTCCCGAGAAAAGAGGAAAGTGAATAGTATCTTAAACTTTCATTTAATTCATATTTTTTTATAATGTCGGACTATTGACCGTCGGACTAATGACTGTTGGACTAATGACCGTCGGACTAATGACTGTCGGAATAATGACCGTCGGACTAATGACTGTCGGACTATTAACTGTCGGACCAGTGAGATGACCCCTATTTTTTTCCGCCTAACAGAGTTCCTTTGGAAGAAATATTATAAACATTGATATTATATTTCTTCTTTGGGGAACATCTGTAATATAAGGTTTATTCCGCTAGGAACACATACTGTAATATTTGTTCCATTGGAAAAGACATTCTACAATATTTTATCCTTTTTGAACAAACGTTATGATGGAACTTCTGTTCTGTGACAAGCTGACTAGAAACAATTTTGTTGCCGTATCGCTTTACGATGGAATCAGGAAAATATATTATAAAAAACTTTCATACACATTAGGCTCCTCGCGGGAGTGACATGGGAATCCAGCAATCATGACTACATGTATTAAAAAATGTAATTTATATTTTATTGAAAAAAAGGGTACATGGGGAACTGATAATCAAATAAAATTCACATGATAATCAAATATTTACAATGAAACCTCTGGTATTCAGGAAAGCAAGAAATTGTGGGAATGCTCACAAATGTTTGTTGAAACAGATATTTGCCAAAGATAGTATAGGAGCGGCAACGTCTGTTATGGTGTAGCAACAAATGAAAAAAAAATACGATGAAATTGAAGAGTAGTCCTCTTCCCTCTAAAAATCTCTTCCTTTTGCTTACCATTATAGCCACTCTTCGTGGTAACGCGGAATCAAATAATCATTTACTTTATATTATATAATCAATAATAATTTACTGAAAGTAGGGTAATTTTAGTAATTTTTTTAAAGTATGGTAATCAAATAATTAATAAAGGTGTCTGATATCAAAATTGATGTATTTATATGTTGTTATAGTTAGAGAAGTCGTTTTCACAAAGTTAGTTTTTAAATGAAATTTCTTATGTAAAGAAAGGACCATTTTTCACCTTTTCACAACAAAATGCGTCGACAAAATGTTGTATAGGCCGAATTTTAAATTCGGATTTAACTGCACCACGTAATTGTGCCAGCAGCCTATACTAAAGTCGCGTTACTTGTAGTTAGTATATTATTTTTAAATCTGCTGAGCAAAATGCCTTATATATGTAGTTTGTATTTAAACTAAACTAGAAAATAAACATGTGAAAGAAAGTCGACATGCAGTGAATGATGCAAAATTGACGAAAATTTAATACAAAAGCCTTTACGACCAGCTGAAAATCATAAACAGAGACGAAAAGGGGAAAAAAAGAAGAAAAAAAGAGAAAGAACATTCGCTTTTCAATATTTGTCATTCTTCAAAAAGCTTTTCCAGCTTGTTACCAGATCCTGTCAGGTTTTCTTAGATTGTTTTGTGCATTGTAATCAAATAATCACCAAAAATCCTCATAATCAGGTAATCAAGAAACCCACGAGAAGGCCTAACCTTCTGATTCAACTGTTATTTTTACGGTAATCAATAATTTGTCGTTTGAATTACTAATTAAATATAGCTGGAACAAAAAAGGAAAAAGGAAATAGAAAGATAGACGCAGTCTGAATCTTCAAAAATTTATGTTTAAAATGTGTTACTATGGTTAATATTAGCAAATAGGCATCCTCATATTATAACCCTTACAAGTTTACATATAAATAAAAGCCTAGTAATTGAGTATAGTTTACGATCCGCAAAACGTTCAGAAGGGCGTAATTGTAAGAACGATAACTCGTGACGTTACCTTTTTCGGTATCGTGTAACCTTAACAAAATCATTCGCCCAGTCATTTAATTTCAGTTTCCGCTACAAAGACGATGTACTTTCTCTTAATAATCCTAAATTTGAGTTATATTTACATCAGATCTATCCCAATGAGCTTGAAATTAAAGATGGTGAATAAAAGGATATGGAGTAAATGCACATGAGACAAAGTCTCTACAAATACATGGTAAAAAAACAAGCAAAGGAACAACGCTTTTATTGTTGTTCTTCATTTTGAAGTCACCATGAGGCCTTCAACAATGAGCTTTGCTCATACCTCAAAGTAAGTTCAAGACGGCCCCTAGCACCGGTTTCAGCGGAATTCTTTGCTAATTGTCGAGCAACGCTACATCCATGTCTTTCTTGGTCATGGGTGCGGGATTGTCAACAAACATCAATTAAACTTGCAAAGTGCTCTTACAATCACTGTCATCCTTTGCCCGACAAAAGCACTAGTGTCTAAAGCTAGTGGACAACTACAACATATAGACAAACACAGGGCACTCATCAAGTCGAATGTAAGAAAACTTGGCGTTATAAAATAGTGAGATGTGGGCACTTAAAACAGGTGGTTTGGATTACGTTTCGAAATTAATAAAATAAATGCCAAAATTTGAAAGTATCAATAGTATATCCATATGAGAAATTCTCTCACGCACAAGTACACCATAACTGAAAAATATAGAGAGCATACATCTCTCGCACGGGGAATCTTTTTACAGACTCCACACTGCAGGAGAGACAAACTCCAGTCGTAAATGGTGAATAAAAGGATATGGAGTTAATGCACTTGAGAGAAAGTCTCTACAAATACATGGTAAAAAACAAGCAAAGGAACAACGCTTTTATTGTTGTTCTTCATCTTGAAGTCACCATGAGGCCTTCAACAATGAGCTTTGCTCATACTTCATAGTAAGTTCAAGACTTACTATGAAACTTTTGCCTGTTATCCAATCCCTTTGATTTATTATCAATAAAATATTTGAAATTGAAATTGAAAAAAAAATTAAAGAAACAATTGATACACCTACTTCAGCTTCGTACCTGGATCTTTTGTTGTATATTGACGAAGATGAAAGTTTGAAATTTAAGCTTTACAGCAAGTGTAATGATTTTAATTTCTCAATTGTGAACTTTCCATTTCTTAGCAGCAATATACCTACCTCTCCAGCCTATGGAGTTAACATTTCACAGTTGATTCGTTACTGTCGAGCGTGTTGTTTGTAGAGTGATTTTTTGAACAGAGCAAAAACACTGTCCCAAAGGCTGCTTGGTCAGGGATCTGTTCAACCATTTTTAATTTCATCCCTCAAGAACTTCTATAGTCGTCACCATAACATCATTGAAAGATATGACGTGTCAGTATCCCAAATGAAAGCGGACATTGTCAGCTAGATTTACGTCTTCTCGGATAACCGATTTTGACATTTTCCTAGATTGACTCACTTACAGTGTGACGGGTGCCGTTAACAGAGCAGGACATGTTTACCCTTCCAAAGCACCGGATGTCAATCTCAGTTTCACTGGAGTTCACACTGCGAGTGCCTTGTTTTTGAATGTTGTGTTTTCTATTTATGTGCTTTGAATCTGTCAGACTTCATAGTTTTCTGTGTGTAAAGTCATTGTTTTTATGTCCTTGTTTTGGCCGTGTCTTTGGACTTCGATTTTTTAAAATTACACTCATTTGTTCCTTCGGTGTTCTGCTGTCGTTGTTTGTATGCCATCGTTATTCTACTTCCTTCCATGGGTCTCTTCATGCAACCAGAAAATATCGAAATTGACAAGACTTAGTATGTCTTAAACAAAAACGTCTAAAACAATTTTGTTTTCAGTCCTTTCATGCCCTCTCAATAACAGTTATAAATTGTAAACGTCGTAAACTTAAACAAAAGACCATGTGATTGTTTTTTTAAGAAAAATTCGCAAAAAAGGAATTTTTATATTTTCAGTTTTCATACTTCATCTCACAATAATCAAGCGTAAATATATCTGTGATAAAATAAATCTAGCAATTAATTTTCATTTTAAACTTATTATTGTTGAATTGTTACAAAAAAAAATCCTAAACTGCTCTTTCTGTAGCAATTTACAGTTAAAAATTATAACCAGATAAATGAACCAATGACAATGGCAGGTTTCCAGGAATAATTTTACCCTTCCATTAAAATTAAGCACATCCATGTCTCGCCAGCGGGTAATGTAACTTAAATCATGAAAACAAAATTATGAAAGTGTACTCTTTCATAATTTTGTTTTCGTCATTTAAGTTACATAACCAGCTGTTGAGACATGGATTTACTTAATTTTAATCGAAGGGTGTAATTATTGAACTAAAGGGTGTGTTTTTTTTTAACACGACACGCCTAAAATCGTTTGCTTTTGAAGAAAAAAATATCCCGTTTGGACATTTTGGCGGTACTAGGCGACGTGTTTTCATATCTAATTTTCATTTACTTGCTTTACTCTACGCGTTTACACGACTATAATGAACTCTAATTTTAGCCTGTCGATCATCACACACATTTCTGGTCACAAATATTAAGAACAAATCTAATAAAAGTGCAATTTTTCACGTTCACGCATGCTAAATTAATATCAATCGTCCGCTTCGGTGGTACCAATATCCGGTGTCGTTCCCATACGGTGGATTTTATTTGGAACTTTGCAATATCTAAATTTTTAAATTTTTGTAAATATTGTTGAAAACTAAAGAATATCTCCCTCACACAAAGCTCTGTTCTTACCTAATTTTGGCTTTACATTTAGATCATATTGGTTATTTGTTCTCTATCAGTTTTTTGAACTTCATTGCTTTGAGATTATGGTCTTCCAAATGTTTAGAGTTTATCTGCACTGACATAAGTTGCCGATATGCGCATATGCAGAAAATAAATTCACAGTAACTTTGGTATTTAGTTATTTGTTACCACTGAGTCGATGCCTGTGCTGGTGGACTGTTAGTCTTCGAGGGTATTCACCAGCCCAGTAGTCAGTACTTCGGTGCTGACCCGAAAGCCGAAATATTGTTGAAAACTAAGGAGTATCTCCCTCGTGCAATGCTCTGTCCTTAGCTAATTTTGGCTTTACATTTAGATCATATTGGTTATTTGTTCTCTGTCAGATTTTAACTCCATTGCTTTGAAATTATGGTCTTCCGACTGTTTAGAATTTATCTCCACTGAACAGACATAAGTTGTCGAAATGCGCATATGCAGAAAATAAATTCATTTCGGTATTTACATGTAGTTATTTAAAGCAGACTGTGGATGGAAGGTAGTAACCAGAGTTCCGTGAAAGCGTGAATTTTTCTTCTTTCTATCCCGGTATTGTAGCAATACGCCTAAGTCAATCTTGGAGACCCGTTTTACAGTTTTTGACATGATTTCGTAACGACTCCTGTTTACGAGTTGTTGTATTGGTTCTCTAATCGATATTTAAATGTCTCATCTTGTTGAAAGTAAGTATTGGATCGCATTCACACAGTGTCTTGGATAGCAAGGGAGCAGGTGAATATATGAATCTGTGGTTGAATGTGTAAATCCAATTTATTTGAACACCCGCGAGTGTCGAGGTCTGTGTTGTCGGTCCTATTAATTGTAGATGGTGGACGAAATGTAATTGATATATCCGACAATGCAAATGTCTTATTTTTGTTTATATATCCGTTTATTTGGACAAATTTTGTCTTTTTAATGTAGATGATTTAAAATGTTTTGAAGACCATAAATCGAAAGATGTATAAAATCTGAAAGTGAAAAAAGCAACTTTGTTCGATCATTTGAAATTAACTTATTGGAACAGGTGATCTTTTTCTGGTATGGATGTGTCGCTACATTATACACTTAAAACTGAAGAAGGAATGGTAATTAAGAAAATGGAAACAACAACAAAAAATATAATTTTGCTTGAATTCTTATTTAACAAACAAGTCAATTACGAAAAATGAAAACTCACTACAAAAATTTTACAACATTTCGTAATTTTTCCTTATACGTCATTTAGCATCAGTTAAAACAGAACCAATACAGAACTCTCGAGATAAGAACAAGGCGGAAACGATCGCTTTAAATACCATGCAGTAAGAAGGAATGACTAGATTCCTGAATTATTAAAATAAATTTATTATATAGATTGCGGTGAAAGAATGAGATTTCCAAGTGAAAGAAAAGTGATAATTAACTGTGAAATTATTTTCCGTAATTTCACTCTAGCAAGTGACGTCACAATAGACGTTGTCAACTTTATTGTTAAGTAAACGTCACAATGGGTTAATTTTTAAAACGCAGTTCCTAAAATGAAAGTTAAATATTGAACCATAATATATGCGTGAAGATCTATATAACATAAGCTATTATACTAAACTCTGATTCGTTCAACTCATGATCGAAAAACATTGTAATCCACTCATGCGCCTCGAGCATTCGTGAATTACTGTGTTATTCGATCATTCGTTGACAATTCTTAAACTTAATTTTAATTCGAAAAAAAAAACTAACAGGAAGGGCTACAAATAGTTTAAAAATAAAACATCACAAGCACAACATTGTTAATTAATTAGTGATTCTTTCTCCAAGTTTTTTTGTATTGTTATAGAACTTTATCCGGTGTGAACACGACACAAAAGTCCCGTATCGCGCAGACTAGAGTAACGCGCGACCACCTTTTATATACAACGAATTTACCTTTGCCGGGCCATATTACATAAAAGCCATATAGTTTGATAACTGCTAATACATTGTCATGAACATTGGTTGAAAAGCAGTTAATACATTATTCATGTAATTATGTGGTGACTTGGATGGGGAGTTAGTAATTAAATACAACTATAAAATTGCTGTAATTTAAAAAAAAAATGTAGACGAAAGCAGAAAGAGTCGTTCTGCATTTCTCAAGTGAAAGGGGGTAATTTGAAATGTAGATTTTTCAAGTTTGATATCCTGTTTATGAAATTTCTGGTAAGTTCCCTTACTTAATCAAAGAAAACTTTTCATTTATTTTCAGTTTTTATTTGAGTTAATCATCTCTACGTGTACATTTTCCAAAAAGTTCATCTCTCCACTTCAGGGAAAAAAGACTTGTAGAGATGTATGCTCTTTATTTTTCTTAGATATGGCGTACTTGTACATGAGAGAATATCACATGTGTACATTTTGTTCAATTACTACAATCTAAATTAATGTAAATTCTGAAACCGAAGGATTAACTCCCTCCATCGTAGTTTTGTCCTTAGCCATATTTGTTATTACTGATTATTCGGATTTCGTTTGGTTTTATGCATTTTAAACATTTTTTGAAATAATGGATTTCCTTTGTTTGGGTTCTAGTGCTGCGGATGAGGAATTAATTTACAGCTCATTGAAATTATTGCAGTTGGAGTAAACATGTGTATTATGGTCTCATGTTCAATTACTCGATATCCTTTCGTGAAATTGTCAAATGAAACTAATTTTTCAGATAATGAAAAGATGAAAGTTGTTTATCAAAGTTTAATTGGATCGTCAAAAGAATTTCGCTTTGTTATTATGGCAATTCACATAAACATATTTAAAAAAGAAAGTTGGTAAATTAGATTTTCATGTTTCCTTCTAAAACTAACCAAGTGAATAGAAAAGAATAACATTTTCTGGCTGTTCAAATGTACAAATACAACATGTACAAAGAAATCGGTGGCCAAAATATTTTAGAGTTATATCCCTTTGAATGTGTTAGGACAGCATATTATACACATAACTTTTGGCATTTTAAGTTTTGTGATATCAAAATGTTCTAATCACGTGTTTATACAGTATAGGAACCTATGTGCCTGAAATATCTTATTGACGTTTTAAATCTGTAGTCTTTTGCTGCTTTCTTGAATAATTTACAGATCAAGTAAGCCTTTTCTGCTTTTTTGATAAAAAGGAAAATATTTTATTTACAGTGTATATAATATGTGTCAATATTCTTAGATATTGTCAAATTGAGATTTCTAGTTTTAATGCCACTTCATTGAATTTTCTTGGAAAACAAAAACATACATCTTACTTTCGTACAAAATGTTAGTTATGTAGGTAGCTGCATTGTTAAGATTCTTGCGATATCAATACAAAAACAACTGCAATAAGCTTACAGTTGTTACAGTAAACAGCCATACAGCACAACTGCTAACAGAATACAGTTAACATTTTATTTGTATAATGGATGATCTTACTTTAAAAAGCACAGTAGGTGCTTGTGAATATGTTGCTTACCCTTTCATGTTGACTAACTATATACATATAGTCCATGGGCTGGAATAAACCCCCGTGCACCCCCCTTCCGAACCCCACCCATTTTCTAAGTTCGCATACCTCCCCTCTTCAAAATAAAACATGTTAACACGAGCATAACCTGCACGCACTTGTGGAATTTGGCCCTTTTTTAGACCCACCTACCGACATTTTGGAAAATTTCGTATTTCGTTCAAGTTTTTCTTTCATTTGCTTCAAAGTGTTGTCGAAATGCTTCCCAGTTATAAAAACGAGGTATCAAATGATTGCATATTGTATGAGCTTTACAAAGAACCTTACTTTTTTACAATTTCAATGCCCAATACGTTCCATAGCGCAATTAAACGTACCCCTATCCCAGTGAATTATTGACGAAAAAACTGATATTTTCATTGAAATTGCGTTAGTTTGATGGTCTAGAGAACCCGAAGAGCATCTCAATTCCCGGATTGTTTTAGTTTTCAATTTATTTTCTTCAATATAAAACATGTTAAGACGATGTTAACATAATCTAAATGACCACAATTTATTTTCAAAAAGACCAAATTCATGGATCTTTGAATATTTTAGTTTTTGAATAAATTTTGTCTTTCTTTTCCCTAATATTATTTTTTAGTGAACAAATATCATTAAAAATAGGTATCAAATGAAAGCTTATTATATTTGCTTTACAACCATTACAAATAATGGCGGTTTTTAGGCAATATTGAGTTGGTATTTAGAGTCACAGATTTGGTATTTTTAACACCACTTGTCAGCTTAGACTCAATATTTTGTCCAAAATTGATGAAAAATATTGAGTTTTTGTCAACCAATTGCTGTTGAAATACCAAATCATGATGTAATTCATGCATAAACATCATACATCAATAAAACTTACCCCTACCCTAACAAATTTACTCTAAAATTGTCTATTTTCGCATAAAAATAACCAGAACACGTAAAACGTTGGATATATATGACTATGTTGCATGAATTACATAATGATTTGGTATTTTAACAGCCATTGTCGGTCTGAAACTCAATATTTCTCCCAAAATTCAAGAAAATGGGAATTTTCAACATTTCAGATTTGTCCATAGTTGACCGTTAAATCGAAATATATGTCAAATTTATAGAATATATCTGCAGATATGCCAATTAATTGCTCTAAGCGATACATTAGTTATCTTGGAACATTGTTTAGAAAAACAAGGACTGTTAAATGTGACTCTAAATACCGAAAATCGTATCCCTACCCCAATTGTCAATTTTTAGTGTATGTTCGCATGAAAATAACCAGAACCAGGAAAACATGTGTTGCATATGACAATATTGCATGAATTACATCATGATTTGGTATTTCAACAGCAACAGGTTGACAAAAACTCAATATTTCTCCCAAAATTGATGAAAAACGGGAATTTTCAACATTTCAGATTTGTCCACAGTTCACTGTTAAATCGCAATATATATCAAATCTATAGAATATATCTGCAGATATGCCAATTAATTGTTCTAAACGATACACTAGTTGTCTTAAAAAATTGTTTAGAAAAACAAAGAGTGTTTAATGTGACTCTAAATACCAAAAATCTTACCCCTACCCCAACAAATTTTCCCCAAAATTGTCAACTTTTTGTCTATTTTGGGATAAAAATAACCACCACACGCAAAATCTGCGTTGCATATTGCAAAGTTGCATGCATTCTATCATGATTTGGAATTTTTAACGCCACTTGTCAGCTTAGACTCAATATTTTGTCCAAAATTGATGAAAAATGTTGAATTTTTAGTAATTCAGATTTGTCCAAAATTCACTTTTAAATCGTTAATGTGGCAAATCTGGAAGATTTAACTGCAGATATGCCAATTTATTGTTTTAACCGATACATAAGTTATCTTATAAAAACTGCTTAGAAAAACAAGGAGTGTTCAATGTGACTCTAAATACCGAAAATATTACCCCTACCCCAACAAAATTAAAACTTAAAGGCCCCAAAATATGCCTGTCTTTACAAATATATGAACATAGCATACTAATGTTTTACTTTTTTTGCAAAAGATGCATTTGATATATCGTAATAAATTACTATGTAATTTTAACACCAAAATATGGGTGAAATTGAATATTTTGGGCGATTTTCGTGAAAAATTGGAATTTCCAGCATTTCAGAATTTTACGAAATCAAATTTCAATTGTTGAATAACTGCCCATAAGCCACGCGCATGATCTTATTTATGAGATATGTGAGTCTCTGTGTATTTCGGTGTTTTAAAATGATATGTCACTGGACCTTTATTCAATGTTTAAGCTTTTCAAGCTGAATAAAATGAAATAAATTGTGTTGAATATGTTGGGTTAGGGGTAATATGTTTGTAATTTATGAGACTGTAGTTAGTCTAAAATGTTTAAACGCATACTTTGTAATTGCAGAGGTATAATGAAACGATATTTATTCAACATTTTCAAGTAATATATCAATTCCATGAAGTATTTGTTCTCAAATTCAAAAGAGCAGAAATTCTGAAAAACGGAAAATTCCCATTAAGAAGAGTCGAAAAGATACCTCTTAAAAAGTAAAAAGTTTAAATCTACTTAAATGATCTTCTGCATGTCAGCTTTAATCAAATACACACTAGAATTATCATTAAACATTATCTTTTTATCATTTAGAGCCTGAATATTTCACATTTTCCCTTAATTTTTAAGGGGAGGGGTGCTAATTTTGACATTTCTGAATCTACATTATGTCTGAAACTAAACGTGTGCGCACAATTTGTTAATAATATATCATAAATCATTATAAAATCGGCCATCATTAAACATATATTCGGATAATAACGATCCTAAAGTTAGAAAGTCGAAATTTTGAAAAAAATCTAAGATTCCGAAAATTTCCATTTTTCAAAAATTTTATACCAAAAATCAAAATTTTCTGGATTTTAATGGTTTTATTTTCCAACATTGTATCACACCTCTTAATTTAGGCATAAAAACTAGGTTGTTTATCTGAAAAGAATTGACAGCCAAAATGTTATTTTCGCATTTTTTTTCAGGGGGAGGGGTACATTTTTTGTATCCTCAGATCATAAAAATTGCGTAAACTTGTGTTCACTGTAAAGGATATTAAATCAATTTTGATTTGGTACCAAATTTCAGTACATATTACTTATGGAGCTTGAAAGATGAAACTTAGGTTAAAACGAAAATACAAGAATTTTTTATGATGTACTATAAAAGTGGCCCTATACTCACCATGTGTGCAGGTTATGTTCGTGTTAACATGTTTGATTTTAAAGAGGGGACATAGACGGACTGAAAAAATCGGTCTAGTTTGGAAGTGGGGGGAGGGCTGCACGGAAAGTGTTTCCAGCCAACGGGCTAATGTGGACATACAAAGACACAGCAAAGAAATTGGTCTCTTCTTGTTGAATGACTGTCGATATCACCGATTCTTGACGATACTCACATTTGTAAACAACGTATTTCTTCTCAAAAACGTCAACCCTATATATCAATCAGTGATTCTCATTTGGTCAACATGTAAGACACAAAAATGTACTTCGGAACAATAAAATATATTCAATGCTGAGTGTGTATGTGTATTATTTCGTGTTTCTTCCCATAAAAACATTAAGCATACAGAAAAAAAAACCGTAAAGATATTTCCAGCACACAGATTCCAATACTGTGTTTATGGTGCCCACATCAAAGGATTTTATAACAAATCGTTTTCTTACAATTAACTC
This sequence comes from Modiolus philippinarum, assembly GCA_002080025.1. Taxonomy (NCBI): domain Eukaryota; kingdom Metazoa; phylum Mollusca; class Bivalvia; order Mytilida; family Modiolidae; genus Modiolus; species Modiolus philippinarum. The sequence goes on from MJUU01025452.1 coordinate 43,742, forward strand.
GATGGGTGTCTTACCTGCATTGGTCTTTTGTCAGGCAACGGGTTACAGATTTAGTAAGAACACTTTGCCCATTAATTTTATGTTAGTTGACAAATTGAGCTCATTAATGAATTCCTTGTGATGATTTTAAGATGAAGAACAACAATAAAAGTGTTGTTTCTTTGCTTGGTTATACTATGTAGAGACTTTTTCTCATGTGCATTTACTCCTTTGAGCCTGTGACGGACAATCTGACCCAAATTCGGTTATTATGGAGATCAGTCGTTTTTGCTTGCAATGCTTTATTAAGCAGTAATTGTTCTTTTGCTAATTTCAAAAGTCGAATGGTACGATTCTAAAGTTCTGACTATACTTTGGTTTTCCCACTGCGGGGTCTGTCTATTGTTGAGCCATTTTGTTGAAGACGATCAAGGCCGCTTGGAAATTACGAACTAGTTCACCTTTTTTTTTCCAAGAGCCTGATTATTAAAATTATTAAAATTCTACAAATACTTGACAAAGTTTCTTTTGTTGAGTAGTGGGCTTCACTCAAAGTTTTTTCTAGTTTTTATTATTTTGTACATCTAATCACAATTATACTTAATCATCATGTTTTTTCTTGTTTCAATTTATTATCAGTTTGTTTTTATCTTTGTCTCTGGGCACAGTCTGCTGTTGTAATTCTTAATTTTGCAGAAAGTGAAATTATGCAACTAAGAACATTGGTACAGGAATAGGAGCAAAAAAAATCGTACGTTTAATTGACCGAAAATACATTTATAAATAAAGTGACCTAACAATTTAATCCCTCTGGACCTTTTTTCTGCAACTACACTTTAAAAGTAATTAGATCTTTAAAGAGTCATTATAAACCTTTACTATAGTCTTAACTTTGAAGCAAAGCTATATGATAAGAATGTTAACAATATTGTTTATATATTATTATCGTTGTTTATAGTTTCTACTTTATATACGGGGACAATTTATTGTTAGACTTTACATTCATTATAAGGATAAGTTTTAAAGTACATAATCAATCTTCAATGTATTCACAAACACAACTAAATTCTCCTAACTTAACATAATTGGGAGAACACGACAGAATGGTTTATCATAGGAGAAATAGGTTTCACAACTCGTGATGCTTGTATATCGCTTGTTATCAAATCTCGCTATTTAATTACAAATAATAATTTACTCGCTGAATCTCGTTAATTATTTTTGTGTAATTAAATAGCTCGATTTGATAACAAGTGATACACAAGCCTCACTCATAATGAAACCTATAGGTATCACATCCCTGGAGTAAACGTTTGCACATGGCATGGTAAAACCAAGCAATGAAGCGACACTTTGATGCTCAAAATCTCCATACTTGCAGGTGATAACACTTTTGAACTGCATCTGCATCTCGCATCCAATTCAATATATCTAATAACCCAACAATCTAACAACGGTCAATCCAATGACAATGGTCAATCCAATGACAATGGCAACATGTTTATCAGGGTTTCAGTTGTGTATTGTTAGCCATTCGTACAATGTACGAGTGATAACCGGAAGCGAAGAGTGTTTGTACCTCCATTTGATGAAAGAGTCCAAATCCAGGAAACGATTGTGATAACTACGGAAGCGTATTGATGCCACATGAAGAAAAAAAGATACCTCATAATTATGAGTTAATATCTCATAATTTTGAGATAATATCTCAAAATTATGAGAAAACATCTCATAATTATGAGAAATTATTTCATAATTATGAGATAGTATCTCATAATTCATAATTATGAGATAATTGTCCATAATTATGAGATACTATTTCATAATTATGAGATATTATCTCATAATTATGAGATATTATTTCATAACTATGAGATATTATTTCATAATTATGAGATAATATCTCGTTATTATGAGAAAGTATCTCATAATTAGGAGTTAATATGTCATATTTAAGAGATAATTTTCTCATAATTTTGAGATAATTATCTTCATAATTATGAGATAATTATCTCATAATTATGAAATAATATCTCATAATTATGAGATACTTTCTCATAATTATGAAATAGTATCTCATAATTATGAGATGTTATTTTATAATTATGAGATAATTATCTCAAAATTATGAGATAATTATCTCATAAATATGACTTTCTAACTTATAATTATGAGATACTATCTCATATTCATGAAATCATATCTCATAATTATGAGATAATTATTTCATAATTTTGAGATATTATTTCATAATTATGAGATATGATATCATAATTATGAGATATTATCTCATAATTATGATATTTTTTTTCATGTGGCATCAATACGCTTCCGTAGATAACAACACTTGTTTGAAAGGGCTATAGAGATGATAACTATGGTATCAACTTTGTCGACCATTTGTCGTTGATGCTTTATTTAGTGATATCTTTCATAATTGGACTTCTTTATCACTCTTCTCTTATTCACGGATTGTATTCTAAACTTTTATTATTGGTTATTGTTATTTGAATTAGGCACATGGAATCCAGAGACATATATTCAAAAACGGTTACTAGTCAATTTCTAATTGACGCCTTTAGCATGTTGATACTTCTGTGCATATACGTAGATTTCAAGTTTCGGTGTTAGTCGATGTTAGTCAAAATGTTCATTGTGTAAATATTTCGAAGGTCCAAGGACAGATTGCCTGTAAAGTCTTTAGTGATGTGCATTTCCCCAAAAACGTTATTTCCCGCGAAATCAATATTTGGAATAAAAATTTGACAACAGTGAAAACACTAATCATTCACTAATGTGTAAACGTTCTCATCACTAGGTTTAATCAAATCATTTAACTTCAATACACAAAGCAATCATCATTACAACAATATTTGTCTAACTCAGCTCATCTCTCATTTAATCGTCTGTAAAATTCCGCGAAATGTGCCATTTTGATCAATGTCATAGAGGCCATAGGAAGAGAAAAATTACGATATATCTCGCGTTAATTATAGTGTTTATTGATTTCCGAGTACAAAATGTAAGAAATTTGGAATTATAACATCATTAATAATTCGGTGTTGTTGAACAATTAATTGACTGATTGGCTTTAAACGAGGAGTTCTCATCAATGTTAACTATATTTACAACGCCTGATTGAGATCGATGTCGGAACAGAAACGAATGAAATATTATTTTAAAGTTTTTATCGGAATTATTTATCATAGCCATGGAAAAGTAAAATTATTTTCTAATACGAAACAATTTTGACCATCAATCAAACGTCATGAAGGCTTTTAATTCTCCAATACACCATATATTTGTCTGTAATTTTAATTTAAAAAAGATTTTTATTTTCTCAGTCTTATTTGATGTTTAAAAGCTTCAAAATATTGCGTGATCAGCTGTTTTAGTTTTCCATGTCGTAGCATCGTTCCCTGTTTTTAATGATCATTGTTGGGACCATTCTTTCTCAGTTATTCTGTAACCTTATCTCAAGTTTATTTGTCATAATTTGGTGAAACCATGTGATCCGTTTCCCTATTTTATAAATGAGAGACATCGGTTGGTTATCTCCCTGTACCAAGTTAGTTATATATTGTCAAAGTGGAGATAATTCAATATAATTCAATTTAATTTCAATATCAAAAGAGAATATCTCCATTTTGACCATTTATATAACTAACTTGAAACAGAGTGATAACAAAATAATGTTTCTCAATGGCAATGATTTTAGATTGAAACTGCACCTCTCTATTCGTTCCTCTCAGAAAATCAACACTGTTTTATTTAAAATCGTGTGTGTGTGCTGGTTTTTACAACTCACGTATACAAACATTTTTTTCTTATTCGTTATGTTATATGGCTCTTTTCAAGTTTGTTCATATTGAACTGTGAAGAAATTTGAAGTATATGCTTCGAGACAACTGCGACGATATTTAACTTAAGAAACGAATGCGCATGTCATATATTATGAATAATTTAAAATTACTTTATTTGCAACTTACATCCAGTTTGGATCAAGCAAATACAATACAAAGGAAGCATAACACAAAAATGTACACTCTGTTGCAATATTATTTAGAGTGACTCTTTGACGGCTATGCATCCTATATCCAATTCTATGATTACAGTAGAATAAGTGTTATGTCTGGAATCAAAATGTATCTAAGTTTATCAACAAATGACTAAATACCGAAGTAACTGTGAATTGAAATTCTACATACGCGCATTTCGGCAACTTATGTCTCTTCAGTGCAAAATGAATTTAAACGTTTGGAAGAACATAAAGTCAATATATTTAAAAACTGATAGAGAACAAATAACCGATATGATCTAAATGTAAAGCCAAATTCAGCTAAGGACAGAAATGTCCCAAATGACATATTTATGTACATTTACTTTAATTTCAAGAAGTTTACGACTGTAGAGGTCATTAATTGCTTCGTTTGTATTTGTAAAGACCTAGTCTAATGTGCATTTACTCCATATCCTTTAATAATGGTAAATTCTTGTAAAATATTCATGGCAAATGTGTATGTTACACTTCCTTAATAAACTAAGAACGATATCCTCCATATATGGATTTTGTTTCACTTCAAAGAAAATCTAGAAAGAAAAGAAAATCCAGAAAGAATTTAACTTAAATCCCACTAGAAAAACCCAGACATGTACGTGAAAATAGTTATTCAAAAAAAAAAAGTTACATGTCGTAGATGCTTCAGATGGCTGTAGGGCTAGCTGGTAAACACCATTCCGATGAATATAGTCTGGAATTTTGTATGATTTTTTATATACTAACTTAGTTTGTCGGTTTAGAAAATGCAAATAATCGGTTATAATTCGTTTGAACAATGGTTTGGCGCTGTTCTGCATTTCTGAT